>CM070831.1:30350220-30607720 GCA_036326025.1 Chrosomus eos
CTGAGTAAATGACGCATGTTCTTCATTCATCTTTCCGACCTATGTTTCCTACCGAAAGAAAAAAAAAAGTTTCGGACCGACAAATGCCTTTATCGCGGTTCTCTGTTCCTTTTATAAAAGCAATGCGCTGTCGATATCTTCTATAACAGACGCGATGGTGGAATCTACACATGATGTTTCATAAACATAGTTCGTGAGGAGCACGTTCAAATAATCTATCCAATCAACTTGTCATCAAACAATACCATGTCTACGTTACCCTATTATGGGATTAATATCCTGCCAGGATTCAAAACTGAAAATAAAGTTTTGAAAGGTTGAAACTAAGTGTTCAAAAACTCAAAATCTTACAAAAAAAGTTTTGCAAGATCGAAAAATAAGATTTGCAAGCTTGCAAAATGTAAAAAAAATTAAAAATATTTCTGCAAATATTATGTTGTTTTTGATATTTCCTTCTTCTGAACTGCAACATTTTTTTTACGATGTTGTGCAAACAATTTTTCAGAGTTTCAAATTTGTCAGTGTTCTCCCACTGTATTAGTTTGTTTTCCAGGTTTGAAACCTTGTAAATGGTGATCTGAAAACTGGTGTGCGAATGTGTGCAAAAACGTTTTGAAACTCTGAAAACAGAGTTTTGCAGGCTTGCAAAGTGGTAAAAATTTTTTAAATCTCTGCAAACATAATTTTGTTTTTGAGTTTTCCTTCTTCAGAAGTGCAACACTCTTTTTTAGGGTGTTGTGCAATCATTTTTTCAGAGTTTCGAATTTGTCAGTGTTCTCCCAATGTATTAGTTTGTTTTCCAGATTTGAAACCTTGTAAATGGTGATCTGAAAACTGGTGTGCGAATAGGTGAAAAAAAGTTTTGAAACTCTGAAAACTGAGGTTCGAAAGGGCGAAACTTATTACATTACATTACATGTGCACTCTTATTGCAGACTATTTTTTCAGACCCGAGTTTACAACACCCACTTTGCGGAGATACGCCCACACAGTTGCGAGCTTGCGACTTACGTGATTGGTGGCAGCGTTGTCACGCAGCTCTGCTCTGAAACTCTGAAACTCAGACTGAGCGAAAATGAAGCTTCGCAACCTCGCAACCTAAAAAAAAAAAAGCCTGGAGGGAGGGCCTTCTGCTCTTGGCCAATGATTTGCTGTCTGCTGACGTACAGTCCAATCACAAGTATTTACTGGAAAGGTGGGATTGACCGACTGCTCCGCCAATGACGAAAGCGTATGGGATGAATATAATATGGCTATTCATGCATTCTAGAAACGAGTCAATGAATGCACGCGTGTCGCCTGATCAACAATTGCACATCTTACTTGTTGCATGCGAGATACATTAATACAAAATCGAGGTTTTGTATTAACAACTATGGTTCTTGTACAAAATGCTGCACATTCATGTGATTCTGGATTTTGCACACACAAGTTGTAGCCTATTAGTTTAGTGACGCACATTTATGAATTTGTCAAATAGATGTGTAGTTGTGCCCACATTAATAACTAGCACCAGGCCTATTCATTTGTAGTTTGTTTGTGTGTGGGTTGTGAAATGCTTAAAAACCGCGAAAAGAAAGTCTCAAAATCCAAATGAATCAAATGATATTGACTCAGAAAAGACGTCAATGAATGCACGCGCGTCACCTGATCCACACATGCAAGTCTTCTTTGTTGCATGCGCAAATTATGATACACTAATACAAAAGAAAACATTTGTATTCACAAAAATGTCTCTATTTGTACAAATTGCAAATCTTGTGCGATGTCCTAAACTGCCGAGATAATAACACAAGCGTGCAGTACGACGTCCACTAACGTCCGATACGCAAACGAATGTCATTTTAAACTATTCACTTTAATGAACAGTTAAAACAACTGACCTGTCCAACACTGAACTGCACGAGACCTCTGAATCGGTGTAGGCCTATAAAAAATCGGTAACACTTATAGATTAGTTAACATACAAACTGCACTTCTACAGCTAGCATTGCTAATGTTAATGTCAATATTTAGAGAGTCTGTATAGGCCCTGGCCCACTATATGTGTTGTAGCCATTAAATATGCGCATTTAGTTTCATTTTTGTTAAAATATTATAATGTTATTTTTTTTAGCCTACATCTATGCTGATTGTGAAAATTGAATAGCATGAGTAAGATATATGATATAAGATATAAGCCTATATATATATTGATACTATATTTTGATACTGCACTTTGGCCAACAGCTGTTGTTTTTTAAATATGCTCTATAAATAAATATGACTGACTGACTGACTATATTCATCCCATACGCTTTCGTCATTGGCGGAGCAGTCGGTCAATCCCACCTTTCCAGTAAATACTTGTGATTGGACTGTACGTCAGCAGACAGCAAATCATTGGCCAAGAGCAGAAGGCCCTCCCTCCAGGCTTTTTTTTTTTAGGTTGCGAGGTTGCGAAGCTTCATTTTCGCTCAGTCTGAGTTTCAGAGTTTCAGAGCAGAGCTGCGTGACAACGCTGCCACCAATCACGTAAGTCGCAAGCTCGCAACTGTGTGGGCGTATCTCCGCAAAGTGGGTGTTGTAAACTCGGGTCTGAAAAAATAGTCTGCAATAAGAGTGCACATGTAATGTAATGTAATAAGTTTCGCCCTTTCGAACCTCAGTTTTCAGAGTTTCAAAACTTTTTTTCACCTATTCGCACACCAGTTTTCAGATCACCATTTACAAGGTTTCAAATCTGGAAAACAAACTAATACATTGGGAGAACACTGACAAATTCGAAACTCTGAAAAAATGATTGCACAACACCCTAAAAAAGAGTGTTGCACTTCTGAAGAAGGAAAACTCAAAAACAAAATTATGTTTGCAGAGATTTAATTTTTTTTTACCACTTTGCAAGCCTGCAAAACTCTGTTTTCAGAGTTTCAAAACGTTTGTGCACACATTCGCACACCAGTTTTCAGATCACCATTTACAAGGTTTCAAACCTGGAAAACAAACTAATACAGTGGGAGAACACTGACAAATTTGAAACTCTGAAAAATTGTTTGCACAACATCGTAAAAAAATGTTGCAGTTCTGAAGAAGGAAATATCAAAAACAACATAATGTTTGCAGAAATATTTTTAATTTTTTTTACATTTTGCAAGCTTGCAAATCTTATTTTTCGATCTTGCAAAACTTTTTTTGTGAGATTTTGAGTTTTTGAACACTTAGTTTCAACCTTTCAAAACTTTATTTTCAGTTTTGAATCCTGGCAGGATATTAATCCCATACCCTATCAGCATGAGAGGAAGCGAAGCATATTCACTCTGTCGACTCACCTAACACTCCTTGACAGTTTTCAGCATCCCTCCACCACCCCGACTCCTCACTCTCGGCCTGTTCTGTCACAGCCAGGAATACGGGGGAGTAACGTTACTCTGAATTCGAGCCGAATTCCGATCACGGAGCCCTCTCCTCGGACAGCACGTCATATACGCATTTATTCTATCTGACTTATTTGTAAGTGTGAAATCTCAATTCTCCAGCGGCAGTTATCTTTGTTGTAAACGAATTCAACCCAAGCGCTCTTCGATGACGTGATGATTACGTAACTGCACATCGTCTGTCAATCATCGTATAAAGCTCGCCCTGGCAATTTGATTGTCCGACCATTTTTTGGCTGATCATAATTACTCCTCAATGGATCGAGTCCAGACCGAACTTCCCGACCAAAAAATGTTGTGGGCGGGGTTCGGGCTGGCATCCAGGCTATAATGATTCGTTTGACGACTCATTTGTCCAAACCCCTCCTTTGCGTGACGCTAATCGGCGGTGATTGGTCAGATGACGCAGTCAGTTATATTTTACGTTAGCCCAAAGCTTAAACATATTGATAAAGCACTGCAGTACTACAATACGCTTCACATAATTTCACATATTTCAAAAACAAAAAAAATGACATTGGAGACCTAGAAGCTGCTGAGCGTAACTCTCACTCTCACACACACGCACGCACGCACGCGCACGCACGCACACACACACACACACACACACACACACACACACACACACACACACAATAAAAGCAACAATTATTAATAGTACTTACAGGTTGTGATTCGGAGGAGGAAGCTGATCCAAATAAACTTGGTATTAAACGTTCCTTCAGTATCAACCGACTCGCGAATCCACACTTGAAAGCATTTGTGTTTGTGAAGCGATCATCATTAAAATGGCGCGAACACAGCTCAAGGTGGCTATACTTGTGTGGTATAGTTGTAAATATAAACTCTAGCCACTGAGTCTTCACATGCTTGTCCCTGGGCAGTGAAAAAAAAAGTTTGCTTTTGATTCGCACTTCAGAACAGAGTCTCGTCAACATGTTTTTGTCAGGTTTCTCTGTCTGCTCGGCGCACGCACTGAGTGGGCGTGTCGAATTCAAATAACTTGTACAAGTGACGTACGAAAGTTAGAGAAAATGCATCGTTCGTCTATCGATTCATATCAGCGACTCAGAGTCGATTCTTACTTTTGAGAGACAATAACTTTGTATACGGTGAACTTTCATATTTAAAACCTTGCAGGATGTTTTTGTTCACTTAGATCTATGTTACACACTACATGAAAGGTAATTTTTTAAAATTCCATGATAGGTACCCTTTAAGAGGTTAAACAGGTGTTTACTAGGGCTGTCACTTTACTTTCGAAAATCGATTGCACAATCGATCGGACCAACCAACACAAGTTTCGAAAACGAAAATGTTTTGATTTTAACGGCCTTTTCTTTTCGTTTTTCTTTTTCTTTTTTTTCTTTTTAACCAAAAATGTGTTTTAGGTGATATCAATACAGTACACAGAACATGTAGGATGTTGAAAAATAACAATGTCTTTTCTGTTAACCAAATGCTTTTTAATATTCGCTATTACTTCAATGTAAGTGAACAAGCGCGCCGAATTTGTTGCCAAGTGACGTGTGTGTGTGTGTGTTCAAGTAAGCCAGAAATGTGCAGATTCTGCGCAATACGCTGTATTTAATATATCATGAGGACTCACGAGTTGCGTATTTGCGCTGAATCCGTGCAGATTTGGCTTACACGAACTTCCCCCGCAAAGTGAGTAAACATAGAAACACGCCAGAATGGTTAGTGATTTGACAGCGTTACCCGCCAAAGTTAATTTCTACCCGCATTTGGCAGGTGTTAATTTCAATCCCTGAATGTTGCACTCCTGTTTGTCATTGTGCACGAAACTTCACGCCAATAAATCATCAGAAATATTGCTGAATTGCGCTTGTCTCAAGCGCCCTCTTTACGTTCGTCCTAATGCCTGTTAGATGTCCGTGGATTTGCCTGTATTTGGCGAAAATGGAAACGTCTTTAGACATAGAAAATCGATTTTACAATCGATTCAATGAACACTTATGTCTCAAAAATCGAACAGGATTTTTTCACAAAAGTGACAGCCCTAGTGTTTACAGCAGGATCCTGCTTGGAGACAGGTGTTTTATGACCCCATTCCCTGACCCAAACCCCAGACCAGTTACAATGCAGCTCTAGCCAGGACAAGGGCACACAATGAAGTGAACTTTAGCCAACTAAAGTATCTGAAAAGCCTGAGGGTTGACGGGGGCCTGTGGCATGGCATGGGCCATATTACACAACATTGCACCATCAGAACAAATATAAAACATTTAATTAATGTTTAATAAAAGACAAGACAAATTTGCTTAGTTCTTTGAGTTTTATTTTAATTGTTCTTTGTAAAGAAAAGTCAGTGATCAAGTCATCTTTTGCCTGCAAATAATTTATATATTCTACTCTGTGTGAAATAATATATTAGCACTTACTCTGAAGTTCCTATGAAGCAACTCTATCTCTAGTGCCAGGTTTTTTTTTTTCTTTAAGTTGTCAAGTATTTTAAAAATCTTCTAGGGGTAGGGGTAAACCTGTCAAACACATGGCTTATGCATAAAAAATTAAAAGGAAAAGTACAACACTGCCCACCTCTGCATCACTGCTTTGTGCTCCTGCAACTCATAATGTGGACTCCTGCAACTCATAATGCATTCAGAAATAATAGGCAGGGCCTACTCAAGTGTAAATTAAGTAAAGTTATTTATGCACTTAAAGATACCTGAGAGGGTTTCTTCACTGTCCTGTGCATTGGGGGAAAAATGGGCATTACAAAGTGTTGCACTTTCTTCCCTTTTGATGTAACGTTAGAAAAAGTCTCACTGCACATGCTTCAGCCACTTGCTTGGGAACAGATAAAAGTGTTGGTGTATTGTTTAAAACTGCACAAAAGAGGAAAACACAATTGCATTACAATGAAGTACACTGGGAGGAAATGTGATCAATAAGTCATGGCTAAATATTTTTTTTACATTAACTATGTAGTTTCACAGTCACACATCACAAGTCAAAGCAATTCATAACTACTGTAGGTTTAACAGCTGATATGACTGGACAGCCATTTGTATTATAGGCTTACTTAATTTAATGCAGCAACAAATTAGTTTACAGTGTACTAGGATCATTTAAAGTTCATTTACCAGCAGTGAAGGTGTTGCTGCTTCTGGCTGTGGGTCTGAGGAAGAGCTGAACCCAGGGATGCCCTCTACAAGGTTCACATTTAACCCAAGGGCCAGCTCTTCTGCCTGGGTATAATGTGGGGGTACAGGACCACCACCTGTTTGTTTTTTCTTTTCTTTTTATTTCTCAGCCTTTTTCTTGGTTGCTTTTATAAACAGGCAAACATGTATTAACAGTGCCTTAGAGATTAGAAAAGAGATTATTAGTACAAATTACTGCTGCTGAGTATGTAGAATATTCTAGTACTTCACTTTTACTTGTTCGGAACAAGTAAAAGTGAAGTACTAGAATATTCTACATACTCAGCAGCAGTAATTTGTTCCTATGTTCTAGTAGTGGGTGGTGACTGACATTACAATGAACAAAGTTATTATTTATTTAGAAATTAAAATATAAAAATATATACTGTAATAAGTAATAAAAACATTTAACTACAAACTTAATTTGTCTGCTACTTTTTCCCAGCCATCTCTCCTGGCTTTTGCACACTTTAAGGTGTTCCCTGGCGTTTTAATTAAGTTTTCAAATTCAGCATATCCTTCAAGCAATAACTCGCTCTTCTGTGGAGAAAAAAACTGAGCGCGCTCTTTGGCCACGGTGAGCAGCCAATAGCAGCGTTGCTGATCAATGTTTCTACTATCGATACATATCCCCTTTTAACCCAGCACATGAACGCGCAATTATCTCAGATAACTCAATCCAGCTATACTAATCATAACCGGCAGGAGTGTTCAAAGGTTCTCTCTAGAGAGGGAACGAGTACTGCGTAATCAGGGGTTAAATTGGGATTTATTAAGTGGGGGTGCTCTCCCTAGGGGGGTCCGGGGGCATGCCCCCCCGGGATTTTTTTTTTTTTAAAAATAAACCATTAAATAGCACTTTCTGGAGAGTTTTGTGCAAAGAAATGGAGAAATTGAGTATTACATGATATGTGAAAAACTGCAAGGTTAAGAGCATTTACTTTGCAACAGGTATTAGGACATTTAGCATTTACATTACTGTTAATCAGTCATCACTTGATTACACGTTGTATTACCTTGTTATGATATAGTGACCCATACAATGTGCTAAACATAATGTGCCACATGGAGAGACAGTGCAGCATATGACAGTAGCAACAGCTGAGAAGATTTGGGTCTGTGGTGACCAGGTCCACCTCATACAAACTTCCTTCTCCCATTCTCTCTCTTTACTACGACAACACACCACACACACACACACACATAAAAAGGCAAAGTTTTGATTTCTGGCTCCAGTGGTTGCCTCATTACACAACCCACGTAAAGTTGATAATTCCGCGAATAACTGCAATTGCAGATTTCGAACAGAGATGGCGAAAACTGCGGACTGCAGCTTTAAGATATAAAAAGGATGATAACACTGGTTAGTTTTACAATCAACATTTGAATTTATTTGTGTTTTACCTTTGTAATTTAATTTTGATTTTACATTTAATTTCATACACATTCTTAAAAACAGTACAGAGAACACACATCTATAACTCATCACTCATCTATAACTTCATTACTTCCCACAATGGCTGGTATGCAAACACCTCAGTATTAGTCTGCCTTTTCTTACACGCCAGGTGCTCTGTAACTTTAACATTAATAGAATGTTGATATGATATCAATTAAATCATCTGGTAAGTCTGCTGAGTACATCACTGTAAAGTCTGCTGCCAACTAGGGATGAGATCATTGCCGGTGTAACGGTAAAAATTATGTTAATTATTACAGAGAAATTAATGTAATTCTTAGTATTGTTTCTTGTATGCTGGTGGCTATAATATTTAGTACTGGTAAATAATTTTCATAGTAAGCCAGATGCTTATTATTGTGCATTATTATTTGTTTATATTTTAGAACCACAACCAACTTCACATGTAACCTCAAATACAACTTCATAGTTGACTTCACGTTGGAGTTGTAAATAAATCTTCCTGGATCTCAGCCAGACATATCTGGTTCAAGTTCTTTCACAGTGTTTCAGACCGTTTTCAATAGTTTTTACAAGCATATTGCCTATATTTTTGTAATATATTAAGCACTGTTACACTTTTTGAAACTAGTTCGGCTTGTGTAGGCCTGTCACTGACAGGCTGTCAGTGCTTTCTGAACATATTGAACACACTTTTAAAAATACCGCAATAATACCGAACACTGTGATAATTTTGATCATTTTCATACTGTCCCATCTCTACTGCCAACATGTTACAGAGCTAGTCATGCTAAAAATGTCTGGAATATCACCCCACCTTTTGAAGAAGTAAGTCAGTTTCCTCTTCTTGGGTGGATATGCTCCACTCATTTCAATTTATCTCTGAAAGTTGGAGAATAAATGGTTGATTTAATTTTCATTAACCACAGAGCTAGCTAAAAGTAACTTAGGTCTAGCAAGTCTTATATTTCTGTAATTCACACAGATCAAATACAAATATGCTGACTGAATAGATTGCTAGTTTATTTTAAGTAGCCAGCTAACGTTAAATTAGCAGTTCTCTTGGCAGTTTGCTGATAATCCGGTATCTGAAGTAAAATGCTCAAAACATCTCCTGAGAAAAATCACATGGTCAACCTAGTCCTGGTTATTTAATTTTGATTTAGTCTTATTTTCCTTACCTTGTCATTCAAGGCCAGGGCACTTTTTTTGACATTTCTGGAACATCCACATCCCGCGCAACCACGGTCTCCCAGGAACATTCATTATTGCTGCGTACATTTATCCGTGTCAGATGCGCATGCGCGAGCGGTGCGCGATCATGGTCGACTGACAACGAGATCAGCAGCTGAACAAAATTACGGCCGTGTTCCGATTGTTCTCATCTCAGCTCCGCCGAGACAAAATAGACATGCCATTTCAAAAATCTTTCATTTATTGTCAGAAATATGTTTTCAAAAGCATCACTTTCATCAAATTGTATGTGACATAATTTTACTGACTGCAAACGAGCAGGCTTATGTGCCGGGGCTGAGCCCCGGAGAGCCCCGGCCCAATTTAACCACTGTGCGTAATATCTTACGCTATGGGGAATACTCTTTCCTCGAGATATTGAAGCCAAAAATTATCCTTAATTTTTTAAACATGCAAAACGCTTTTGCAGCAGCAAGCAGACAAGGGCGAGACAGCTCGCGCGCCCATTGGCTGCCTTGCTGGAAAAGCAGCAGCCTATCGAGTGAGGCACTGCGTGACGTAATGACGAATGGGGGCGCTTCGCGCCCATTTCGTCATGTCCCGCCAGTAAAGGCGTGGTCTCGCCCTATAATACCGTCGATAGCTGTATTTCCTCTGATTTTTCAACGCCGAAGCGAACCAGAGCGTATTCCAAGCACGGCAAGATACGCAGTACTCGTTCCCTCTCTAGAGAGAACCGAGGTTACGTTAGTAACCGAGTACGTTCTCTTACGAGAGTATCTCTCGTACTGCGTAATATCTTACGCTATGGGGAACCCCATGCAACACGCCGTGCTGGTAGGGATCCACGAAAAGAAAAACGGAGAACGCTCCCTAAAAGGGAGCCATGGATCTTCTCATTGACGAAGTGGGTTCGTCAGAATGTTCTCCAAACGAGTGCTCGGCGAGCAAGTGTTCTCAAGTTCTCACAAGTTCTCAAGTGCCCAGCGAGAAACTTCTGTGTCAGTCTCTTATGGAGAGGAGGGGTTCACGCCCGCTTCGCTTACGTGAACCAATTGTCTTAGACTATCTAGAGCGGGAAAAGTTCTTCTTTGTCTTGTCAGGATAATTTATGATCACACAGAACAATACATTTTACTGTAATGTATGTATGAGTTGTTTAGTCAAAACAAGACAGTCACACACATACCAAGAATGTCATAAAAAGTAGAAGAAACATAGAATTACATTCATATGCAGAATTACACACTATCAATGTTCACTCACACGACTATAAAGCCATAATACCGGCTACCACTACCTAGAAAAGATCAAATTCATGTTTATACATTTCTTAAGTGGTTATACTTATAGAAAATATAAGATTGCAGAGTTTATACCTCTCTCTTTATCAGAATTCAAGTGGGAGCTGTGATTCCCTTGGAATTTCTTTTCGGGGTCATAAAGTTTTATGACCTAGCACGAGGGAGAGTTAAAGAAAGTAATCCTGTCTTTGAAGGGAATCTTTCTTTGGAAGTACACTTAAAGGTGCTATGTGGAACTTTTCTACTAAAATGAATCCTTTTTTTATTGCCTGTGTGTGAAGGGTTGTAATCACACATTACAATGATCCACTTGTCGAGTTTTGCTATTACTTCTGAAGGCCAATATTCATATTTATATGTTTAGTCTCCGGGTCGGATTTACCGCGAAATCCAACGGATGTGACGTGTATGCGCGCTCCCAAGCCCTCTCCTTATATCCACCTTATTCTGCTCTAAACAATGCGCGCCGCCATGACGACGACTCCGTTGCCTACTTCGGTTTGCACTGTATTAGCAGTGAGAGAATGAGTTCAGGCTCTATCTATGTGCTGCTCTTGGTTGATTTTACAATTCAAGAAGATAAAAAAAAAAAAAAAAAAACTTTAGAAACTGGGTGCTTTGAGCATAAGATTAAAAGGAGAGAATGCCTATGTCCGGTTCGGATCAGCTACATTCAGTGCCAGAGAGTAGACGTTTTTGGTTAGCTGCGCTAAAACTGAAGCATCCAACGAAAAAGGTGTAACGTTACCAGTATGGATGGGCATTTCAAGCAAAAATAATATTCGAAGATCGCTGGGTATTATTCAATTATTATTCGAAAATAGCACCCCTCCATCACATCACGCACACATAGCCTACATATTTTTAAATAAATATAATAAATATATTTTTTTTTTAAAAAACTAAACATACTTTTTATATTTAAGTTTCACAATATAATGTTTTTTATTTATTTGTTTATTTATTTCATCTATGTTGATTATATGAAAAGGGAACCGCATGAGATGAGTCAGATCATAATGCCCAATATATCGGAAAACATTTGGAATGGCTCAGACATGATTTTGACCACTTATTAAGTTTTGTTTTGTAGAAAGCCTTTCTGTAAAGTGAAATTCGTTTAGTAAAAATTGTATCTTCATTTGTATCAATGTTTTATCCACAAATTGCCTAGAATAATAAATATGACATGACAAATATATAGCGTGTCTTATTAATAAACGAAACTCAGCGTATAAGTTAGGCTACTTGCCTCACATACATGAGAAGTATATAGAAAGCTTGAAATGTGTACTTTTAAACAAAATAATTAAAAACGAGCAGAAATGGGCTGCTCTCTGCTTATGTAGGTTAATTCGTATGAAGTGTGCATTTCTCTCTAGGCGCGTTCACTACTGCGAAGATGGCGAGTCAGCATCATCAAATTTATCTTTGCAGTCGATACTTACAGAAAACACTAGTTATTAATAAACAATTCAAATGTTTAATGCATAATCATTACTTTTGCCGTTTTTTTTTATTGTGGCAAGCGCGTTGTGATGCAGAATAGGCAATATTACGAAAACGCTCATTATGGTTTAGTATTCTCTCCCATATAGTATACATAACTTCCAACCCAACTTCAGTCGTGCACGGGCAGGGGCAGCCCTACTTATTTATTTCACATATTTTCTAATCAGCACATCACTGCGGCGTTCTGAGCAAGCGGCGCAATCTTCATAAAGCTTAGAACCGGAAAAGGACAACCGGATTCCGGTTCAAACCCGCTATGAATCATGGGTAAATTCGCTAACCAGGAAAAAGGTGGATACAGTCTATTGTAGACGGCCAGGGAGTTACGTCTGGTTATACGTACAGTTACGTCCGGCATCCCCGAGGCCCGCCACTCTAGCGTTCGTGCAAGGGTCCCCCTGGGACCTCCTCGCCCGAATTTGAGCTCTCTGGGTCTTTGCGTTCCAGAGATACGAGCGATTTCTTCTGAGATCATGACGTCACCGGCGTCCGCAATTTTGCAGCGCGCCCGATGGTTTTCTGCTAATATCTCCGCGAAAACACCACCAAAAACTATGTAACTTATATGGTTCTTTTCAGCTCGACTAGATGGTCCCAACGAGCTCGGTGCTCCCCGAATCCGCCTAGTATTCGCCGAGATATTTGCGTAATAGACGGTATTGTCTGTGAGAACGAGCACGAGCGCTCTTATAAAAATTGGTTGCAATCTGAAACATCACCACTAGAGGCCGCTAATTGTTACATAGAGCACCTTTAAGAAGTTACAGACTAGTCTTCAAATTACATCTATAGAATAAGACAAAAACTAATTAAATATGCATGCATACAGGAAGGTCAGATACAATTCTATGTTATATACATTAAAAGGACATTTCTATCCTAAGTTACCCACAAAGGACGTTTGTGTGTGTGTGAGTGTGTGTGTATAGGTATCCTTATGATCAGCATCTGTCCATCCGTGGTGTGTGTACCACGTGAGGGTTTTAGTTCTCAAGAGGGTTTAGTTCAAGACAAAAGGGTAGTTGTGTATGTAAATTCACTTATTCAATTCAAGTTTATTTGTATAGCGCTTTTCACAATACACATTGACTCAAAGCAGCTTTACAGAAAGTGCAATTCAGAAATGTACAAAGAAAAATACAGTTAGTTAATCATGTATAAATTTAGGCATAACATATCGCCGGTGTTTAGTCGTCTCTTCACAGGCGTCGAGTCGTCTCTCCACAGGCGTTTAGTCGTCTCTCCACCGGCGTTTAGTCGTCTCTCCACAGGTGTTGGGGCATCTGAAGTCTTCGTGAGAGGCTGGATACAAACTGGAGCTGACGAACGGTATTTACCTCGGGACTAGCGTCCCGAGATAACAGCAGAAAGACAGATGGGAAATAATTAGCATAGCTGATGTTCATAATATTAATGCATTCGAACTGATTCAGAAGTAGTATAAAAGGTAAGCATTAAGTGAATGCTTGGTTAAAGAGATGCGTCTTTAATCTAGTTTTAAACTGGGACAGCGAGTCTGAGTCTCGAACAATATCAGGAAGGCTATTCCAGAGTTTAGGAGATAAATGTGAGAACGCCCTCCCTCCTTTAGTAGACTTAGATATCCTAGGAACGACCAGAAGCCTCGAATTTTGTGATCTTAAAGAGCGCGATGGATTGTAGGGCGATAGAAGGTCTGTTAAATACACAGGAGCTAAACCATTTAGAGCTTTATAAGTCAATAGTAATACTTTGTAATTGATACGGAACGTAATAGGTAACCAGTGTAGAGATGATAAAATTGGTGTTATATGATCATATTTTCTTGATCTAGTAAGAACTCTAGCGGCTGCATTTTGCACTAACTGTAGTTTGTTTATTGAGGATGCAGGACAACCAGCTAATAAAGCATTACAGTAATCTAGTCTCGAGGTCATGAATGCATGAACTAACTTTTCTGCATCTGAAACAGATAGCATGTTACGTAGCTTAGCAATGTTTCTAAGGTGGAAAAAGGCTGTTCTTGTAACATATGAGATATGATTTTCGAAAGTCAAGTTGCGGTCTAGTATAACACCCAGGTCTTTTACTGTAGTGGATAAAGTAACAGGACATCCTTCTAAATTAAGGTTGTATTGTAAGGGATTTTGTGGGTAGTTTTTTGGACCAATAAGTAATACCTCCGTTTTATCTGAATTTAATAGCAGGAAATTACACGTCATCCAGCATTTTATATCTTTTAGACACTCTGTCAAGTTAGATAAGTTAGTGTTTTCATCTGGTCGTGATGAGATATATAATTGAGTGTCATCAGCATAACAGTGAAAACTAATTCCATGTTTTCTTATAATATTACCAAGTGGCATCATATATATTGAGAATAGCAGAGGGCCTAGGACAGATCCTTGCGGCACTCCATAGTCTACTGATGTTATCTTTGATTTTTCCCCATTTAAACAGACGAAATGGTAACGGTCTGATAAGTACGATCTAAACCAGCTTAATGCCTGTCCCTGAACACCAGTGTAGTTTTGTAGTCGATCTAAGAGTATTTTATGATCTATAGTGTCGAACTTATCAGCCTAGCGGCGTAAGAAGACAATAATTGATGAGAGGGGGAAAAATTTTAACTTGAGACTGAATGGTGGCAGTCTTATGCTGGTGACTGGACAAGGGTTCGCGAACAAAGGGGACCTGTTTCTTTATTGCGCAGTCCGTCGTAAACTAAGTTAATTAATGACCTGATGGTGGTCACCAAATCACATGATTCAAGGTTTTGTGAATTAAACATATATGTGTTCATATTTGTTCAGTAGTGAAAAGAAAACAGGATTCGCTCAGTCGCTACATGATGTGTAAATGGAGTGCTAAATTGGTGTATTGACCTGGGGCCTGTTTCAATAAGGAGGTTCAACCAACTCTGAGTTAAAACTTGAACTCTGAGTTGACTTACATTGAGATGGGAAACTCTGAGTTTTCAGTTACAGAACAACTGAAATGAGTAAGTTCAATCAACTCTTGAGTTGAAGCGCGTGCACCACAACTATAAAAAGCCATTATCAATGGAGCGCAGATATTATGAGTCACCATGGCAACAGCGCCAGACAAAAAGAGGTGTTGTGTAATTAATTGCCAAGTAATCTAAATGTTGTAATTTAATTACAGGGATGACTCTTAATTCTTCTGTAATTTAAAATAAATATGATGCAATTACATTAAATAGGCTACTGCATAGGCAAAACAATAGTGGATTCAACATACATTTTTAAAAGGTATATTTTTTATGTAACCTTCTCCCTCTACACTCTTTGATCAATTCAAGAATAATTCATGCAATTGTATATTGTTAATTTGAAAGCATTAAAAGTGCAGTTTCTTGTCTCTCCTTGTGGGTCAATATATAACTGAGGGAGTTTTCATGTCCATGAGATTTATCTCGCAAACATGCTTATTAAAATAAAATTTTAAAGGTCATCAGTGTTCTTCATGATCTTGTCTTTACAAATTCCATAGTTAATTATTATGGAAATAATAATTTATTTATAAAAATGTACTAGATATCCCTAAAATGTCAACTAAATAACCGTCCGAAATGAATTACAACAACAATCTCATTACCTAAAAAACATGTTAAAAACTTATTCAAAAACAGTTTTAATTACATTAGTTACATTAAGTTGAGGTAATCGTGAACAATTGTGTGTTTTTGAACAATATGTCTCATTTTCAATAGAAATTGACAAATTGAATACGTGTCCGAGAAGTCGCTGTCATCTAAGTTACCCATAGCAAATACACCCCTCAAGGAAGAGTTTGTTTTCCAAATCACATGACCTGCTCCACATGATGTCATTTCCTCCTGAAGAGAAAACTAGCAAGACTCCAAGGTATGTTCTCCCTCCACATTTTCAGTTATTTCACCTAAAGTAGTGCTTGGGGCAAATGTGTACTTATCATATGTCAACAATGTTACTACAATGAATTCATAAATAACTTTGAATTTCAATTTTACTCAGTTGTACATATAATATTCAGAAGAACCTCTCCGTAAAATGCCATGTGGTGTCTGGTGCTAGGCAACCATTTTGATTTTATCCCTAAAAACAGCAAAAATGTCAACTAGGTTACCAGTCACCTATGTTACTCTGCAAAGGTAACTTAGTTGACCAAGAGTAACATAGTTGACATTCATGACATGTTCTTATAGTTTTCAGGAGTTCATTTAATATTCTAATTGTACAGTAACTATAAAATACTTTGCAATAAATATTATAAAAGTAAACTTGTTTTCAGGCAAATGCCACGATTATCTGCTGCAGAAAAGCAGTGCCGTTACCGTGCACATGAGAGACACGTTCATGTTAAGTGCATGCACAGATGTTTTTGAGATACAACTGTTGCACTAATTAAAATTTTAATCCAAAGTGCAACTTATTCTGTTAACCAACAGAATAAAACACTATTTGGTTATTGTTACTTATTGCAGTGCACTATTTAAAAAGTTAGTGCAATTTAAAAAAAACTGCTTGTTAAAAAACCACAACTTGATCCTACAGAATTAGTCAATTAACAGGCCAATCTCGAATCTGCCTTTTCGGTCAGAGATACTATAGAAAAAGCAGTATCATCACAACTGTGTTACTTTTTAGAAAGAAATAATATCTGCAAGGATTTTTAGTCCGGATTTAGACCGTACCATAGTACTGAGACTGCTCTCATTAGAGTAACAAATGATTTGCTCTTATCATCCGATCGTGGTTGTATCTCTCTATTAGTGTTACTCGATCTTAGTGCGGCATTTGATACTACTGACCAAAATATTCTTTTAAATAGACTAGAAAACTATGTTGGCATTAGTGGAATTGCACTAGCATGGTTTAAATCATACTTATCTGACCGTTTTCAGTTTGTAGCAGTAAATGAAGAGGTGTCTTATCGATCACAAGTTCAGTATGGCGTACCACAAGGCTCAGTACTAGGATCACTGCTGTTCACTCTGTACATGCTACCATTAGGAGATATCATTAGGAAACATGGAATTAGCTTTCACTGTTATGCTGATGATACTCTTAATAGCTGTATATTTCTTCAAAACCTAACGAAACTTACCAATTCACAAAATTAATGGAATGCATAGCTGATATAAAAAAATGGATGACCAGTAATTTCCTACCTCTAAATTCTGAAAAAACAGAGATTCTAATCAAAAAAAACTTCGACACGTAATAACCTAGAATACTGTTTAACACTTGATGGCTGCTCTGTTAAGTCTTCGTCGTCAGTTAGGAACCTGGGTGTGCTCTTTGATACCAATCTTTCATTTGAAAGTCACGTGTCTAGTATCTGTAAAACCACATTTTTCCATCTTAAAAATATATCTAATTTATGTCATATGCTCTCACTGACAAATGCGGAACAATTGGTTCATGCGTTCATGACCTCAAGGCTAGATTATTGTAATGCTCTACTGGGTGGTTGCCCTGCATGCTTAATAAACAAAGTACAGCTAGTTCAAAACGCAGCAGCTAGAGTTCTTACCAGAACCAGGAAGTATGACCATATTAGCCCGGTTCTGTCAACACTGCATTGGCTGCCTATTAAACATCGTATAAATTTTAAAATACTGCTGATTACTTACAAAGCACTAAATGGTTTATCTCCCCAGTATTTGAGCGAGCTCTTAACGCTTAAGTCCTTCACGTCTATTGCGATCTCAAAATTCTGGCCAGTTGATAATACCTAGAATATCAAAATCGACTGCTGGCGGTAGATCCTTTTCCTATTTAGCACCAAAACTTTGGAACAATCTTCCTAACACGGTCCGGGAAGCAGACACAGTCTGTCAGTTTAAATCTAGACTAAAAACACATCTCTTTGGCTTAGCATACACATAACACACTATAGACTTCTATAATTCAATGTTAGGCTGCGTAGTTTAGATCAGCCGGAACCGGGAACACTTCCCATAATTCCTGATGTACTTTGTGCATCATAAGAAGGATGGCATCTACGCTAATATTAGTCTCTCTGTTTATCCCGAGGTTTACCGCAAACCACCGGATCCAGGCCATATCAGATCTGAGGAAGGACCATCACCTGGACACGACGACAACGCATCCCTGAAGTGCCAGCCTCATCAACACTGAAGGCCTCATGGACACCTCAACAAACTCATCACCTCACCGGCGTGATGACTCCGACCCCAACCAGATGAACTGGATAACTATCATGAAAGTTCTGATCACATCTGACTCCTGACATTATGCTGCCTAAATCATAATAATACACTGTTCGTTCGTTGGCCAAAGGAGGACTGGCCCCCCGACTGAACCTGGGTTCTCCCAAGGTTTTTTTCTCCATTCTGTCACCTGATGGAGTTTTGGTTCCTTGCCACTGTCGCCTTTTTCGCCTCTCTTCGCCTTTGTCGCCATTGGCTTTTGGCTTGCTTAGTTGGGGACATTTAACATTTAATTTTGAATTTAACAATACTATTATAACATTATTTTCCTGTTATCTCTGTGAAGCTGCTTTGAAACAATTTGTATTGTTAAAAGCACCATATAAATAAAGGTGACTTGACTGGACTATTATTTTTTGTTTAATACAATGCACTACTATATTTCATTCCACAAACAAGATTTTCAAAATGTTTACATGGTGGAATTTTTGTGTAAGTGCTGTTTTTGATACTTTTGTTGTTGTTGTTTTCTATGTTAGGATCTCTTGCTTATGATATATGTGCTTGTTAATAAAGTTGCGATTGATCCTTGTAAACTGATGTGTGTCTGTATTTCTCCTTTATGTCATGAAATATTCAACAGGTCTTGATTAAATGCAATAAAAGATTAGCTACCATATAATAATTGATATAGTTTAGGATTGTTTTTGTTAAATACATCATCCTACTTTGTCATGTCCAGTCAACTATGTTACTTTTGTCAACTATGATACTGGGCTGTCAATTAAGTTACCATTATGTTTTTTTAAAAAAATATGTATTTCAATGGTTCCCTAATCTCCAAGTAAATATTTGGAAACTGAGTAGCTGTCAAATATATACCTCAGCATAATTTCATCAAGAAAATTATCATGAATCAAGCAGTTTGGAAACAAAATATACAGACCGGTTACTTCAGTACTTGAAATTTGCCGTTTCAATTGAACAAAATGTGTATTTTCTTAATTAATTGGTTATTTTAATTGAAAAGGTAAGTAAATAGACACATATTCTTCCAAGAGTAATGGTTTTTTTAAATGTCTGCCATTTATTTAAAGTTAAAACTTATAGGTTTTGTCCGTAACATAGTTGACCAAATAATGAGTAAACTTCTTGTTTTTATAACTAAATATCTAAAATCAATTATGCCTGAGCTTGGCAATGACTAAAAACGTACTCGGTTACTAACGTAACCTCGGTTCTCTCTAGAGAGGGAACGAGTACTGCGTAATATCTTACGCTATGGGGAAAACTCTTTTCCACGAGATATTGAAGCCAAAAATTATCCTTAATTTTTTATTAATGTAAAACGCTTTGCAGCAGCAAGCAGACATAGGCGAGACAGCTCGCGCGCCTATGACGATATTGGGCCGGAACACCAGAAAATACACTCTTTATTGGATTTATCTGGGTAGCCGTAAAAACAGCTTTTGTGTGCAGGCAAGCGGGCTGAGACACCGGCTGCTTCACTGCAAAATACACTGGGACAGTCACAACGCATGGAACTAAACGAGCGAGAAGTTTTGGTGGAAATCCGGCCGCAGCGGGATCTGAACACCGTCGTTTTCCTAGGGCGGCTAGGAAGACTTTGAGGCCTCGGGCTTGATCTCAATCCTCGGCCGGGGCCCGCGGTGAGGGGGGCGGCGTCCGGCGGAGCGAGACCGCGGTCTCTGATCCCGGGCCTGGCGGCGCTGTGAGGCGGCGGCGGCGGGCGGTGCAGGCTGGGGCTGAGAGCTGCGAGCAGGCGGCTTGGTGCGGCCTGTAGCGGAGCTCGAGCGCTTCGGCAGGAAGTGCTTCATAGCCTGAGAAGTCTTCTGCACCTCTACAAACCTGTCCGCGAAGTCTTTGACGGCCGTTCCGAAAAGGCCCTCCGGGGAAATGGGCGCGTCGAGGAACACAGAGCGCTCGGCTTCCGTCATCTCTGACAGCGTCAACCATAAGTGTCTCTCGGCGACGGCGAGAGAGGCCATATTCCGCCCCATGGCTTGTGCAGCGGCTTTAGAAGCGCGTAGAGCGAGGTCCGTAGCGCTCCTCAGGTCCGCCACGCAGATAGCGCCGGGTCCCTCCTCGTCCAGCTTGAGGAGGAGGTCTGCCTGGTAGATCTGCAGAATAGACATCGTGTGCAGCGCTGAGACTGCTTGCCCGGCTGCGGTGTAAGCGCGTCCGTGCAGCGATGATGTCACTCGACAGGCTTTGGACGGGAGCGTCGTCTGAACACGCCGTCCAGCGGAGGGCGGGCAGAGATGTGACGCGACAGCCGTCTCCACCGGAGGAATGGCGAGGTATCCTCTACTTCCCGCACCGTCGACAGCGGAGAATGCCGTGGAGGTAGAGGTACGCATCCTGGCGGAAAAGGGGGCCTTCCACGACTTTGCAACCTCCTCGTGAAGTTCCGGGAGGAAGGGCGCGGGCCTAGACTTTGACGGAGCCTCGTCTTTCCCGAGAAAGCGTCCGTCCAATCTGTTGCGCGGCGGCAGCGTGGGTGCCTCCCAATCGGGGCCGATGCTTTCCACGGCCTTCGTGAGCAGACGCATCAACTCAGCCTCAATGCCGGCTCTCTTCCCAGAGGGTTGGCGGGAAACGTTAGCGGAGGGGAGGTCCACGGAGCTCGCCCAATCCTCGCTATCCGAAGCCAAGAGAGAACATGCCTCGGTGTTATCGTCCAACTCGATGGCGGATGCGGCGGCAGACGGCGGCCGCTGTCCGTCCGTGAGCGACTCGAGCGGAGCCGGCGAAGCTGGCGGGCGAACCGGCGAGCTTTGGCGGGCTGGAGATAGCTCGGGCGCGCACTGGGCGCGGCGCTTCTTGCGGCGCGGCGTCACGGCAGGCTGGGATGCGGGCTCGGAGAACGAAGCTAGGCGAGTCCACAGAGTCACCATAGGCAAACGTTCACAATGATGGCATCCGCTAGCGCGATGGCCGCGTGATCCTCACCCAGGCAGGACACGCAGATGACATGGCGGTCCTCATCGCTGAGTGGGGCTCGGCAAGAACCACAGGAAGGCATCTTTAAAAAGACGCCGCTCTTTTAGAGGGGTGGGAAAAAAGGCAGAAATGCAATCACACACACACTCTAGACAGAGGAAAGGATATGTACGCCGGAAAGCGCAGCAGGTACGGCGGCTGAAGGCGGCGAGGCCAGCGACTCCAGGCTCGATGGCACGTCCCGCTGAAGGCTACAGGTCGACGGCGCGGCTTCTCACTCTGGATCCAGCGATGCGGGAGGCTTCGCTGAAGAGATGAAAATCAACGTAAGAGCAGCTATCGAGCCTAGATATAGGGCGAGACCACGCCCTTTCTGGCGGGACGTGACGATATGGGCGCGAAAGGCCCCCATTCGTCGTGACGTCACGCAGAGCCTCTCTCGATAGGCTGCTGCTATTGCCGCGGGGCAGCCAATAGGCGCGCGAGCTGTCTCGCCTATGTCTGCTTGCTGCTGCAAAGCGTTTTACATTAATAAAAAATTAAGGATAATTTTTGGCTTCAATATCTCGTGGAAAAGAGTTTTCCCCATAGCGTAAGATATTACGCAGTACGAGAGATACTCTCGTAAGAGAACTAAATATTTCAGGGATGATTTATCAGGGAAGATAACAATATTTTGTAAATAAATATATTTGTTCCCAGAATTATTCAAACTCAAAATCTCCCACAATTATATATTGACCCTTGTATTGTTCAAGTGGTTGAGGTCGATATGGGATTTAGTAATTAGTAATATGTAGACCAATACTTTCTAAAGATACAATCTAAAAAATGCTGGGTTGTTTCAACCCAACTTTGGGTCAAATATGGACAAACCTAACTGTTTGATTCCTTTTTTAAATTAAAATTTTAATCCAACATTTGGGTTTGTCCATATTTGACCCAAAGTTGGGTTAAAACAACCCAGCATTTTTTAGAGTGTAGTAATTATTGCATTAATCTAATTACACTGTTGAAGATGTCATTTGTAGTTAGTAATTCATATCATATTTTAGAGTAACTTACCCAACTGTTATAATATCAGAGGTAGAACTGGAAGAATGTTATTCAACCTAAAGTAGGCTACTATTACTTCAATACATTTTTACTTAAGTACAAGTACCAGTCTAAAAATCTACTCAAGTAAAAGTAAAAAGTAGCTAATTTAAAATGTGAGTAAAAGTTGCTGAGTAACTTGTTTAACAGCGGGGGGGGGGGGGGGGGGGGGGGGGGGGGGGGTAGCGGGGGACTCTCCCATGTAGGGTTGTAACGTATGAGAGTTTAACATTATGATAACCCTCTCAGAAAATATCACGGTTTATGGTATTAAACAATTATTAAATATATAAACTGCATTATTAAATTATGGTTATTATTATCATCAGTTAAAATGACAGTTAAATAAATTAAACATTTGTTCAATAAAACATATCTAATCAACTAATTTCAATAATTGATTATGAATTAGATTAACAACTTATTTTTTATCATTAATAATATATTAATATGTTTAAAAAATAAACAAGTTCTATTAAATGTTTTTTTTTCTCTATTTTTTTTAAAAAAAATGATTTAATACAAATATATTATCAAAAACGGTGGTAATCAAATAAAAGTTTAGCAAACTTTTTTTTTTAATCCTTTTATTTTTTGGCAAAGTGCTGCAAAACAGATTTAGTCAATTAAATCATGGACAAACAATATATATTCCTTAAAGAATGTGTAAATACATTTTAGTATTATTGTTGGTGTTTAAACACCACTTCCTCTTTAAAAAAGGGGAGGAGACCACAAGAAACTCTGGGTTTTCTGAAGTAAACCTGCTCCCGACCAGGTTAGGTTCACAGAGTAAGTTACCATGGTAACTGACTCTGAGTATAAGTTACCTCTCTTTCAGAAACGGGCTTGACTTACTCTGCTTTCTCGGGTTTGACTTACCTCCCTTTCTGAAATGGAAAACCCAGAGTTTCCCTCATTTCAGGGTTAACATACTCAGAGTTTTCACTTAACCTCCTTTCTGAAACAGGCCCCTGGTCTGTGGAAGACTATTCTGTGTGTACAGTTTGTTGTTAAAAGTTAGCAAGTAGGTTTGCTATCACGTCGTGACAAGTTCTTTAAGTATTTCTTTATAACTCTGTTCTGGTAACTAAAAGGTATTGTATAGAAATCTTTACATTTGTTTTCTTTTATTTCTTGTGGGGAAAGGTAGGGAGACCGAGTCATCTTTTATTTTATATCTCATTATTTCCTGTTTTTGGTCAGTCAGGGAGTGGAGGGAAGCAAATGTGGTTTGTTTATTTTTTTTTTTCTTTTACCTGTATAGGTTATTTAGTTCTCCTCAAACAGTAAGAACCTTTTTGTTTGTTGTTTTGGTGGCCATCTCCTGAAAATTGAATTCCCCCAATCTTTCCTTTGTTTATATACAATAAACCTATTCTTTGTTGATATCAAGAGTTGACTCACATTTCTGGGGCAGAGGACTGAAGGGAACCCTCCACGTTTGCGTTTTAATTTTTATTTAAGTTTGTTACCCTCTCCCAACCCTAGACTGGGAGTAGATCGTAACACCATGATTGGAAGCACTTCTTCCTTCCTTTTATAGCAATCATGAGCTGATGATATGATTAGAAAAATTATGTTAGCTGGTCATTTGGTGCCAGGGACAGTGAAATTTGGGGTTTTGTGATAAAGCTTTTTGCAAATATGTAAAATGCCTATAATCACTCTAAACACTAGGTCAACACTAGGAGTCTCATGCTCATCTGAGGAGAATTCCTCATAATCAGGGTCCTCCTAAACATAATTGTCTATCTCAGACACATTCTTCTCTGTCACTGTCACTTTCAAAGAACAATGACAAAATCTAATTGACAGAAAACCTTTGCTTAGAGGTCATTTTCAATTGAGAGAGAGCATAAAGAGAGAGCTCACAGAGCACAAAGAGAAAGCCTTTATACGGCTTCTGTGAAAGCTTTCGTATAATTGCTCCTCCCCTATATTGTTTTCTCCTCCCCCACTGCACAAAATATCAAAGTTCTTGCAAGATTTATGTTTTTCCTTCCCTGAAAATATATAATTGGTACTGGAAATATATAAATTCTTTTGAGAATTATGACTCCATTATATCATGTGAACTATTAGTGGTTCTCGCAATACTTCAGGTAGGCCTATTTGATGTTAGGGCCCTAAAGCATAGGGAAGTTTTTTGAAGATCATAAAATCTCAAGATATAATGACCTCAATATCATCCAAAACAACCAAAACAGTGAGTTGTGTCATTTCACCAATGTGTGAACAACAAAAATATATATATTTTTTTATGTTTTATACAGCAAAATTAGCCTGGGGTCAAATTGACCCAAAGAAGATGCTACAAAATGTGTGCAGAGCATTGAAACCATACCATCATGTTAATTTTATGTTTACACAGATCCAATTAAATTAGGAAAAGTCTTTAAATATGAAGCAAAAATGTTTTTGTTAATTATATATTTAGAGACTTTAAACACTGAATGGGATCAAATCGACCCCAAAGGTAATAGGAGGATTAAGTACAGTACAGTTTTTATTTAACTTTTAAGTACAATACATTTTCATTTAATCGTTATTTAAGTTTTTTATTTACCTGTATGTAAGCAGCACAGTGCAGTGTTAATGTCAGAAAGTCTTTATTTCTTGTCGTTTTATTTTGAAACTGTAGTGATGTCACTTCCTTTCTGAGTGCATCATTTCCTTATTACCGACTCCACACTCTGAGGGATGGTAGCTCTCGTGTGCGTAATCTAAACGAAAGTAATTTTCGTTCTGTACTAAGGTGCAAATATTGCCATCAGACTTGTTTAGATATTGTCTACGTTCATCTGTTTTCCTGTTAAGTCTCTTATATGCATGGGTTTGATACTTTCGTGTGTATATCTTTTAGTTGATAGGTATTATGTGACTGTTATATGACGTATTAGACTGGAGATTGTTTTCTTTACATTATTTCAGCTTTAGGCTATATTCTCGAGTGCTATATTTAAGTTATTATGTCCTTTAGTCCTACAGTTAAATCGTGTCTAGCCTCTGTGTCGTCTTCAGACGCGCTTAGTGTGTAGTTCGACATTCCCGGGCTGTGAGCCCCTCACGTGTCGAGGGCATGGGGTGCAGTTGCGCTCGCTTCCACTAGAGGGAAGCAAAGACCACGAAAGCCATTTAGTATTCATACTTTGCCCCATCAACCTCTTTGTATGCCTGTATATTAGTTGTTTATGGCTCTTTTCGACTTATTTGACCAAATTAATATGTTTTAGTATTCTGATTCAATGTTTATAAGTATTTTGGATATTACTGTATACATTTTGTACATATTTTATATCTTTGTATATTGTGATTAATATTATTTTATTCTTTGTTTCTTTATAGACCACACACAAACATACAGAACTATTTGTACACTGATGCCTGTACTCAAACTTCAGTAATTAAAGTTTGCTGGAATAATTTCTCCGTGCCCTTCTCTTTGACCGGAGCCCTGTCAAAGGAAACTGTCAGACCAGTATTATCCCTTCAGAGTATCGCACTCTATCACAGTTAATGTTCACACTGTGTTTTTACACTGTATAAAAAGTGTAAAATCATCATCAAAAACCTGTTAGCAACTTGGATGGTTGGCAATGGGAAATTGCATTGCAACCATCAAAGTTGCTAACTTAGTTAGCAAAGATGGTTTTGGGAAACGCACCCCTGGTCGGGAGCAGGTTCTCTTACGAGAGTATCTCTCGTACTGCGTAATATCTTACGCTATGGGGAAACACTCTTTCCTCGAGATATTGAAGCCAAAAATTATCCTTAATTTTTTTAATCATGCAAAACGCTTTTGCAGCAGCAAGCAGACAAGGGCGAAACAGCTCGCGCGCCCATTGGCTGCCTCGCTGGAAAAGCTGCAGCCTATCGAGTGAAGGCACTGCGTGACGTAATGACGAATGAAGACGCTTCGCGCTCATTTCGTCATGTCCCGCCAGTATAGGCGTGGTCTCGCCCTGTAAATACCCCTCGATAGCTGTATTTCTCTGATTTTTCATTCTTCACGCGAAGCTCACGCATCGCGGGATCCAGAGTGAGAAGCCGCGCCGTTGACTTGTAGCCTTCTCAGCGGGACGTGCCATCTTCTGAAGTCGCTGGCCCAGCCGCCTTCAACTGCCGTACCTGCTGCGCTTTCCGGCGTACTATATCCTTTTACTCTGCTAAGTGTGTGTGTGTGTTTGCTTACGTGACGCAACACCCATTTCTACTGTTCTAAAAGAGCTGCGTCTTTTTAAAGATGCTTTCCTGTGGTTCTTGCCGAGCCCCACTCAGCGACGAGGACCGCCACGTCATCTGCGTGTCCTGCCTGGGTGAGGATCACGCGGCCACCGCGCTCGCTGACGGCGGATGCCATCATTGTAAACGCTTGCCTATGGTGACTCTGCGGACTCGCCTGGCGTCGTTCTCCGAGCCCGCATCCCAGCCCGCCGTGATGCCGCGCCGCAAGAAGCGCCGCGCCCTGCGCGCTCCCGAGCTATTTCCAGCCCGCCAAAGCTCGCCGGTTTGCCCGCCAGCTTCGCCGGCTTCGCTCGAGTCGCTCCCAGACGGACAGCGGCCGCCGTCTGCCGCCGCGTCCGCACTTGAGCTCGACAAACTACCGGAGACGGCATTGAAACTGAGCCGATGCGTCCGCTCTCTCAAGCCGTGGATTACATCGGCCTGAATGGTGAGATACATTTGTGGCTAACGCTATCCGAGATGACGGAAGCTGAGCGCTCCGTGTTCCTCGACGTTCTCGCTCTGCTGGACGCCGCCCCCCTCAGCGCGGGCCCCGGCCGAGGATTGAGATAGAGCCCGAGGTCTCAAGGCCTTCCTAGTCTCTCTAGGAAAGCGACGGTGTTCAGTTCCCGCTGCGGCCGGATTTTCACCAAAACTTCTCGCTCGTTCAGTTCCAAGCAATGTGACTGTTCCAGTGTATTTCGCAGTGAGCAAGCTGGTTCCACAGCCCGCTTGCCTGCGCACAAAGGCCGCCGTTTCGGCTAACTAGCAGCGCCGCCAGGCCCGAGATCAAACACCGCGCTCTCGCTCTGCTGGACGCCGCCCCCCTCAGCGCGGGCCCCGGCCGAGGATTGAGGTAAAGCCCGAGGTCTCAAGGCCTTCCTAGTCTCTCTAGGAAAGTGACGGTGTTCAGATCCCGCTGCGGCCGGATTTCCACCAAAACTTCTCGCTCGTTCAGTTCCATGCGTTGTGACTGTCCCAGTGTATTTCGCAGTGAAGCAGCCGGTGTCTCAGCCCGCTTGCCTGCGCACAAAAGCCGTTTCTATGGCTACCCAGATAAATCCAATAAAGAGTGCATTTTCTGGTGTTCCGGCCACGGCCGATGGTGTTACGAGTGTTGTAAGAATGCCCACGTCCCAGTGCCCATTCCCACACCCAGACACAGCCCGCCACGGTGCAGGGCTAGCACAAATAAAACCAACTCATGTTGGTTGTGCAGAAAATGTGGTGAACGCGCCCATACAATGCCCGCTTACACTACACGATGCGTGTCCCTTGGTTTCTGTAAAAACGAAACTAACACACATTTAGTCGGCGCGAGCCGACAGTGTTCTCAGTGCAGTAAATGTGCCCGCTGTTCCGCATTTCCTCACTGACACGCCGAATCCCACGGGATTCACCCCCGCTCGCTTTCTATGCACAACCCGTCACAGAGAAGCTGAGCGCGGCCAGGCTGCCCGCTGTGATTAGCGCGCACCTCGCACGCTGTGAACACAGCATTGATTCAGTCGGCGCGAGCAGAGCATTCTCCGTGCAGAAAATGTGCCCGCTGTCTCGCGCCCGCATTTCTCACAGACACTCCGAATCTCACGGGATTCACCCCCGCTCGTCTTCTCTGCACAACCCGTCACAGAGAAGCTGAGCGCGGCCAGGCTGCCGGCTTTGATCAGCGCGCGCCTCGCACGCTGTATACACAGCAGTGATTTAGTCGCGCGAGCTGACAGTATTCTCAGTGTAGAAAATGTGCCGCATTTAGTAAATGTGCCCACATTCCCTCACACGCGCCGAATCCCACAGGATTCGCCCCGCTCGCTTTCTCTGCGCGTCCCGCCATAGAGAAGCTGAGCGCGGCCAGGCTGCCCGCTGTGATCAGCGCGCCCCCCGCCTCGAACGCTGTAAACACGGTGCTGTGTTCCCAGTACACAGGGGCTCTCGAGCCGCCGTCCTGCCGCGGCCAGAGCCCAGATTTCATTCTACCCCTAGCTATTCACGCAGATGCGTGGTTAAGGCTTCCCGGGGTATCAGAATGGGTGTTGAACACTATAACGAGAGGCTGTTCGCTACAGTTCGCTCGACGCCCCCGCCGTTATACGGCGCGAGTCGAAACTACGGTGTATAGCGAAGTGTTTCATCTACTTCGAGCCGAGATAGCGAAACTACTGAGAAAAAGGGGCTATAGAACCTCTCAGGGCGAAGGGGGCTTATACAGCAGATATTTTCTGGTACCGAAAAAGATGGTGGGCTCAGACCCATTCTAGATCTGCGACTGCTGAACAGAACGCTCGGGAAGCGCCAGTTCAGAATGCTTACGACCAGGAAAATCCTCGCGCAAGTGCGCCAAGGAGACTGGTTCATGTCAATAGATCTGAAAGACGCCTATTTTCAAATACAAATAGCGTCCCATCAAAGGCGATTCTTGAGATTCGCCTTCGAGGGCCAGGCATATCAATACACAGTCCTGCCGTTCGGCCTGTCAGTAGCACCCCGTACGTTCACGTAGTGCATGGACGCGGCCCTCGCCCCCCCTGAGACTTCGGGGCATGCGAGTTTTGAACTACTTGGACGATTGGCTGATTCTAGCTCGTTCACGAACGGAGCTCATAGAACACAGGGCCGCATTACTCGAGCATCTCGAGGAGCTGGGCCTTACAGTCAATTGGGCGAAAAGCTCACTGCTCCCCAGTCGGAGAATTTCCTTCTGGGAACAGTGTTGGACTCGCTATCCATGACAGCACGCCTGTCACCGGAGCGCGGATTAAATATTCAGCACGTCGCGAGATCCTTCCGCCACGGCTCTATAGTCCCGCTCAGAAGGTTTCAGAAAATGCTGGGTCTGATGGCCTCAGCAGCCTCCGTACTCCAGTTGGGCCTGCTCCGCATGCGCCCACTGCAGCTATGGCTAAAAGCACGAGTTCCCCCAGGGCGTGGACCGCGGGTCTATTTCGCCTCAGGGTCGACCTTCAGGGCGTTTCAGCTCTGAAACCGAGGAAAGTGACCGGCTGGTATCAGTCAGTTGTGAGTCTGGGGATCGCCTCGGGTGTGAAGGTGGTGTCTACGGACGCCTCCACATCGGGGCGGGGAGCGCTGCTCGAGGGCAGACCACTAGCTGGCCTATGGTCAGTACGGGAGAAGCTCCTTCACATAAACTGCTTGGAATTAATGGCAGTCGACAAAGCGCTAAGGCGCTTCTGTCCCCAGATAATAGGCCACCACGTATTGGTCCGGTCGGACAACATGTCAGTGGTGGCGTACATAAATCGCCAGGGCGGCATCGGGTCCACACGCCTTTGCAGGCTGGCGGAACCCCTCTTGGTCTGGGCCCAGCGCAACCTCCTTTCTCTGAAAGCGGCGCACGTGCCTGGGCACCTGAATACGGGTCCAGACAAGCTGTCCAGAGACAACGTCCCGACAGGAGAATGGTCGCTGCATCCGCAGACGGTCCAGCTGCTGTGGGAAACGTTTGGCAGAGCGCAGGTGGACCTGTTCGCGTCCCGCGCGAGAACGCTCACTGCCCAGTATTCTTCTCGAAAAGCAGGGACGCGCTGGCCCATGCTTGACCCAGCGGTCCCCTGTATGCTTTTCCCCCTGTCTCGCTCCTGCCTCAGGTGTTGGAACGGATCAGGGAAAATGGATGCCCAGTGCTGCTTGTAGCTCCGCTCTGGACGAACCAGGCTTGGTTTCCGGTCCTGATGCGGATGGCCAGCACTGCCCCGTGGCCTGTACCGTTGAGGAGAGATCTCCTCTCTCAGGCGGAGGGCTCGATTTGGCATCCTCGCCCGGAACTGTGGTCCCTGCACGCATGGGCCATCAACGGGTACCCGCTAGCCTCCCGGAAGGAGTGCTAAACACGATCGCGCAGGCTAGAGCTCCGTCTACCAGACGGCTCTATGCCTCGAAATGGTCGGTGTTCTCTACTTGGTGTCGAGCCCGTGGCTTTTCACCTGTGGACTGCGGGGTTAAGGAAGTGCTTGCCTTCCTTCAGGGGCTGATGGATAAGGGAAGGACCCCATCCACGCTCAAAGTTTACGTGGCGGCCATAGCACCGTTTGCTAAACCGGTGTCTGGCCAGTCACTGGGGAAAAAACGACTTAGTCGTGCGTTTCCTACGAGGAGCTCGGAGGTTAAACCCTCCCAGGCCCCCTTCAGTCCCGGCTTGGGACCTTTCCACGGTCTTGGAGGCCATGAAAGGCGCCCCGTTTGAGCCGATCCAGCTGTCGGACATGAAGCACCTGTCCCTTAAGACGGTGTTTCTATTGGCTCTCGCTTCAGTGAAGCGTGTAGGGGACTTACAGGCGCTTTCGGTAAGCGCGTCTTGTCTGGAGTTTGGGCCTAACGACTCAAAGGTCGTACTCAAACCGAGGCACGGCTACGTGCCGAAATCCCTCAATACACCGTTTAGGGCCCAGGTAATTTCCCTGTCAGCCCTTCCGGTTCTCGATGAGGAGAGGGACGCGAGTCTCCTTTGCCCTGTCAGGGCGTTAAGGGCTTATGTGTCCCGCTCGCCTGAGTTCAGGCAGACCGAGCAGCTTTTCGTTTTGTTTGGCGGCCGTTCTAAGGGACTCGCCGCCTCAAAACAGAGCCTATCCAGATGGATAGTGGATGCCATAGCGCTGGCTTACACTTCCAAGGGCCTGCGGTGCCCATTGGGTGTCAAAGCGCACTCCACAAGAGGCGTGGCCTCGTCGTGGGCATGGTATAGCGGGGTCTCCCTGCAGGATATCTGTACGGCTGCGGGCTGGGCCTCGCCGTCGACATTTATCAAGTACTATAACCTGGAGGTGCCCGCCTTACAAGCTAAGCTTTTGGCGGTCTGAACTTCGGGCTTATCGGCCGCCAATGCGGCTATGTTGCCCTTACGGGTCGGTACCCCTACGGGACTTTTATGAAGGAGTGATGCTTCTAGCCTCTCCTCCTCTACTCTATGTGAGTTATGGTGATTATGCACTAGATGTGCCCCGGGCTTGGCCCCGGGACTCTGGTGTTGGATCCCTGTCCGCACGGCGTTTTGTATGGGGTCCCCATAGCGTAAGATATTACGCAGTACGAGAGATACTCTCGTAAGAGAACGTACTCGGTTACTAACGTAACCTCGGTTCTCTCTAGAGAGGGAACGAGTACTGCGTATCTTGCCGTGCTTGAACTATGCTCTGGTTCGCTTCGGTGTACAAAATCAGAGAAATACAGCTATCGAGGGGTATTTACAGGGCGAGACCACGCCTATACTGGCGGGACATGACGAAATGAGCGCGAAGCGTCTTCATTCGTCATTACGTCACGCAGTGCCTTCACTCGATAGGCTGCAGCTTTTCCAGCGAGGCAGCCAATGGGCGCGCGAGCTGTTTCGCCCTTGTCTGCTTGCTGCTGCAAAAGCGTTTTGCATGATTAAAAAAATTAAGGATAATTTTTGGCTTCAATATCTCGAGGAAAGAGTGTTTCCCCATAGCGTAAGATATTACGCAGTACTCGTTCCCTCTCTAGAGAGAACCGAGGTTACGTTAGTAACCGAGTACGTTTTCTTCAGTAAACCCAGAGTTTCTTGCGGTCTCCTCCCCTTTTTTAAAGAGGAAGTGGTGTTTAAACACCAACAATAATACTAAAATGTATTTAAACATTCTTTAAGGAATATATATTGTTTGTCGATAGTTTAATTGACTAAATCTGTTTTGCAGCACTTTGCCAAAAAATAAAAGGATTAAAACATTTGCTAAACTTTTATTTGATTACCACCATTTTGATAATATATTTGTATTAAATCATTAAAAAAAATCGGAATAAAAAACATTTCATAGAACTCGATTATTTTTTAAACATATTCATATATTATTAATGATAAAAAATTTGATGATGATTTGACAATTAGATAGAGATTAGATATGTTTTATTGAACAAATCTTTAATTTATTTAACTGCCATTTTAACTTATGATAATAATAACCGTAATTTAATATGTAGTTTATATATTTATAATTGTTTAATACCATAAACCGCAATATATTCAGAGACATTTATCTGAAACTCTCAAACCTTACAACCCTACATGGGAGAGTCGCCCTTTTGGCGACATCTAGCGGTTCGGTTGGGAGTTTGCACTAAGGGCTCAGCCCACCGCTCACCCCTCCCTTTCGAAGAAGCTACGGTGGCTAAAACGGGACAAACATCGTCGGCTGAGACAGCAGAGAATAGCCAGAGTAAACCAAGATTCTGTACCACAGTCCATTCTAAAACACATTATGGATAAAGTTTACAAAGCCATAGTCAGGTGAGGATCAACGGTCTTAATACATAATATAATAATAGTAATCAGCTGATTGTCTCACAAACGTAACCAGCGCATTCTCCACACATTGCAAACCCATAATAGCCTATAGCGAGGGAGAAGAACCACATGAAACTATGCAACTATATATTTTTTCTAACAGGGTAGTAAAAGTTTAGCTGGCTAATATGAGCTGTTACTGTGGCTGAGCTGGTTAAAGCGTTAAGCCTTGTTTATACTCGACACGTCCGCATGAGCCCAAAGGTTTTTTTTTTCTTTTTTTTTTTTTTTTATAAAGCGTGTGTTCTTTTTTTATTATTATTTTTTTTTATTCTTCAACAACACAAACAAACAAGGTACATTAACAAATCTCTGACAATAACCTCAACTGTTCCGCCTTAAGTTGAGCATCGCTAGTACAGAAAAAAAAACAGACTAGAACAAACAAATAATTAAATTCAAAACAAAACAAAAATAAATAAAATGAAAAAAAAATAAAAGGGGACTTTTAAATTAATTTAAACATCTCCAAAAAAGAAATCAATTTAAGGGCTTTCTGATTTTTAACTAATTTTAAAGATTTGCACAAGAGTTTAACCTCCTTCATCCAGTGATTAAAATTGGGTTTAGATTTAAACCATCTGCATTTGTGTATGAAAAACTTTCCAAAACATAACAAGAAATTAATAACAAAATCACAATCTTTGTTATCCAGACAAACACCAAACCTAATCAACTTCACCGTGAGAGGTGGGAGTTCAACCCTCCTAGACCTTAACCAGTTCTGCACCTCACTCCAAAAGGGTTGCACCATATCACAATCAAAGAAGACATGCTCTAAATTCTCAATATTTTTTTCACAAAAAACACAATTATTCACCTCAAAATTAAATTTCAATCTTAAAAATTCATTAGTAGGATAAATCTCGTTTAAAATTTTGAAGTTCACCTCCTTAGCTTTAGGAGGAAGGGGAAAAGACAAATAATTTTTCCTAATTATTTTTATTTCAACCGTATCAAAATCTTTAAGCACATAGTGCCGTCTAATTGGGCTTGGGTAATTAGCCTGTAAAATTAAATTTCTAATAACTTTATTTGTAAAGTTTTTATCTCAAAAATCATAACCTTCTAAGGAGAGCTGTCTCAATTCTGGGGAGATTTGAGAGTACAACATGTCTTCTTTAACCATTAATCTTAAAGGAATTGGTATGGCTCTAATCATTCTATTAAAAATATTAACGTTACACTGTACTTGGAATTTCTCACAAAACTCTCTATACAGTAAAAGATTTCCATTATCATCCAAGAAATGGGCAATAGCCCAAATCCCTTTAGATTTCCATTCCTCAAGATAAACAGATTTTCTGCCAAACTTTATATATCTACTATTCCATACTGGAGTGTTGTGAGGCGTGAAGTTATGTTTGAACAATATAGTTTCCAATAGAGCAACACTTGCTGATGAAAGGCTGAAAGTTTAACTGGTAATGAGGTGCACTCAAAGTCACAACATAACAAAAAATGTATTCCCCCCCAGTTTGTTAAAGATAGCATTGGGGACAATAAACCAAAAGGAGTGGCTATTTTGAATGAAGGATTTCAACCATTTCATTTCAAAACACCATTCATAATGTCAAAATCGATCGCATTCACTCCACCATCTTCATATTTTTTAATCATGTCATCCTTTCTTATGTACTGACATTTATTTCTCCAAATAAATTTAAAATTCACCTTATTTATTAATTTAATCATTCGTGTCGATATGGGCAAGGAGACGGCTGGATAAATGAGTCTGGACAAACTATCCATTTTAGATAAAAGAACCCTTCCAAATATTGTAAGATCCCTCTGCAGCCATCTATTTAGTATGGACTTACATTTATCTATGTTATTCAACACATTTTTATTCTCCATAACCTCTATATCTTTAGAAATAATAATCCCCAAATATTTAACTTCCCTTTTAATTTGTATATTATATAATGACTGCAAAGGAAACTCATGCAATGTTAACATTACACATTTGTTTAGGTTTAAATGTAACCCCGAGGCTTTAGAAAAATGCTTAATAGACTGTAAAGCTAGTGGAATTTGATATTCATTTTTTAGAAACAATGTTGTATCGTCAGCAAATTGACTTATAATTATATGACTATCCAACACTGTAAGGCCTTCAATACCATTATTTTTAATCAATATCGATAGTAACTCTGCAACCATTATAAATAATAATGGAGAGCTACCACATCCCTGACGAATCCCTCTTTTAATTGGAAATCTTGAGTAGGTTCCATGCCCTAGAGCTACAGAGCTATTGATTCCGTTATGATCAACTTTCTATTAAATTTATAAATTTTACTCCAAAACCAAAATAATTTAAGGTTTTCAAAATAAAAGGATGCTCCACAGAATCAAAAGCTTTGTAAAAATCTAAAAAAATAAGAAACCCACTCTCTTGAACCATTTCACTATAATCGAGTAAATCTAGAACCAATCTAATATTATTATGAATTGATCTTCCTCCCAAAAACCCTGATTGTGTCTCACTAATTATAGTAGAAATACCCTTTTTCAGCCTAGCAGCGATAGCCCCAGAAAAGATTTTATAATCAATGTTAAGCAAAGTGATAGGCCTCAGATTGTCTAAGACTCTTTTATCTTTACCAGCTTTTGGAATCAATGTAATCAAACCTTGCTTCATACTTTCAATCAACTCTTTTTTTTCAATACCTTCTTTTAGTGCACAGAATAATAGATTTCTCAAATCTCCCCAAAAAAAATTAAAAAAATTATTAGTGAGCCCATCTGTCCCTGGGGATTTGTTTAAAGGCATCTTCTCAACAACTGAATCCAATTCTTCTATTTTAAGATCCGAATCACATAAAAGTTTGAAAGAGTCCTCAATACGTGGAATATTGTTCTGAATTTGAGCAAAAAAAGATCTGACTCATAGGAAGAGAAATCTGAGGAATATAATTTAGAATAGAACTGAAACACTTCTTTTTCAATTATTTTAAAATCTTTGCATTCCTCTCCTTGGATCATTAAACTACTGACAGAATTCCTTTGCTGTCTATTTTTTTCTAAATTACTGAAGTATGAAGAGTTCTTTTCACCTTCCTCAATCCACTTGGCGCGCGATCTTACAAGCACCCTGTGCCCTCTCAAGATACAAATTATCTAATTTACTTTGCAGCTACATCACCTTATCATTTTCATAATCATTTAAAATAGGTTTGTTACAACACTGACTTATTTCACAAATTAAATTCCTTTCATATTCTCTTTTTTCTTTTATTAGTTTCTTAGAGAAACCAATGGCAAATTCACGAATTTTAAATTTTAGAAATTCCCATTTACTTATATTAGAATCAAAAGAATCATTTATCTCTATATCTCTTATTAACTCCTTAATTTTATTGCAAAATTCTTCATTTTGTAAAAGGAAGGCATTGAACTTCCAGTAACCTTTGTTTCTAAATTGCTTAGTTGTGGGTTCTAAAACGAGATCTATGAAACAATGATCCGTTAACGGAGCTTTAGAAATTGTAGATTTTACAGCATATTTAAGAATGTTGTCACTGACCATCCAATAATCAATTCTGGATTTGCTCTCCCCATTTGGTTTAAACCATGAAAAGCATTCAACCTCAGGATTTAAATATCGCCAAACATCACTCAAATTATTTTCTGTCATCAAAAAATCAACACTATCATTAAGCCGCTCCTTGTTAAGTCTGGGAGGCCATCTATCTTTCCACTCGTCAGGAACCAAATTCCAGTCCCCTCCTATTAAAACATTATCAGATGGGTACCTCATTTTAGTTTCAGAGATCATATTAGAAATATATTGATTATCTTCTAATAATTTCTGGTTTTGTGCTGAATTATTAAATCCATAAATATTAATTAGAATGAAAAAAATACCCTCAATTTTCAGTACCACCATCAACCAGTGCCCACTTCCATCAGCTTTATGATCGATGACTTCCCCAGGACATTTGTTGAAACATATTGCCACTCCTCCCGAACGGTTAGACCCATGGCTGAAAAAAATCTTCTCCCCCCATTGATTAGTCCAGAAAGATGCATCCGAGTCCGAAGAATGAGTCTCTTGTAGAAACACACAATTAGCTTTCTGCCCTTTACAAAATAAAAAAACTGCTTTCCTTTTAACCATGTCCTTTAAGCCCCTAACATTCAAAGAACCGAATATTATTTTGTCCTTAATCATTACGCTAAAACAAACAAAAAAACACAGACGAAAATCAGAGAACTATAAAACCAAAATCGAACCACTTATAAGCTCACTCCTGCTTCACTATATGAACCGCGACTTTCAAATAGAGCTCTAGTGTCCCATTGAAAAGTTTCCAACTGAGATACCTGATTCACATTTAGAAATGTATAATTTCACCCGTCAACGTCGATCCGTCGTCCTTCAATGAAGCCATATGGACCGCGAAAGAACGCAACCTTTCCTGCCCTCCTTGCTTGATCAATTTGAGGCCAAAGCTTTCGTCTGTCATCCAAATCCTCTCGAGGAAGCATCTCCGCGAAACGAACTCCTTCCGTCTTGCAAATAGGAGAATTTTTGCTTCGACGCCAAATTTCATCCTTCACCCGTCTTTGAGTGAACAGCACGATGACATTCCTGTTTTTATTGTCTATCCTTCTTCCCAGCCTATGGACTTCCATCTTTCCCTCCATCTCAGGTGCAAACTTGCTGAGAATCTGAATGACCTGTGATCTGATATCTTCATCTTTTTTTTCTTCAATGCCTTTGATACGAAGACACCATCTCATTCTATATCTTTCTTGTTCTCTCACCCTCTCCTTAAGATCATCATTATCCTTGCGAAAAATCTCATTTTGAATCTCCAGGTCTTTGACTCTTTTCTTGCATTCCTTTACCTCCTCTGTGTTGAACTGAATCGCCTTTGTTAAGCTTGCAATCATGACGCTGCTTTGCTTGGTTTGCTCGCTTAAATCCGCCAGCTTCTCGTCCACCCTCCTTTCAAGTTTCAAGATTGCCTCCAAAATGGTTTCGTTGGAGATTTCCACTTTCTCACTGTCAGCTGTAGGTTTGACCTTTTTTTCCGCAGGATTTTTACTTGGCGTTGCAGGAAGAGAGGCCTCACCGCGTCCTCTTTTGCTGTTTAAAGAGACCTCCATTGCGTAGTCGTGCTCCGTTTCTCTGGCCTCAAATTTCTTTCCACTATTAGGCGACAGATCTTTTCCTTTGGGGTCTAGTTTTAGTTTAGCAGGTTTAATTAGTTTTTGTGAAGTCATCACGTGACAAGTCAGTTGGAGTTACTTACTTCAGACAAATTTTTGGGAACAACTATCACGAGCTTCAGACAACACGACTGCTCAACTCACCATCTTCGTACCGCCCCCTATGAGCTCAAAGGTGCGTGCTGCAAAAATGACGTGATTGTAACAGCGCGCTCGCCTCCGCATCCCCTAGACGCCACTTACTACACACAATAGGCTTTTTTCTCTGATTTCGGAAACTCGATCGACTTAAAATGCTTCCAAGATCGACGGGTTGGTGATTTCTGTAACTGTTTTACCGTCAATGACAAGAGTAGCCTACTAATCAGCTGTCTCACGAACGTAACCAGCACATTTATCCCCACATAGCAAAGCCATAACACAGCGAGGGAGAAGAATTAAGTTACATGAAACAATACAACTACATATTTACACCACTGACAAGGGAAAAGTCACTACTCACGGTGTTTATGACTAGCTTCTTCTAGCTTTCTGCGGCTTCTCTTTCAAGGTAGTGACGATACACGCTCTGTAACGCTGTTTGTTCGCTGTCGGCTACGGTAGAAACATGACATCACAATATGGCGACCTTCATAGAAGGGGATTCCCGCGCCTATGTAGATATAAATGTCTCATTCTAAGGTAATAAAAACATTACGGTTTATTAAGTAAGTTCTTTATACACCACTGAACACATAGTTATGGATGTCATATTGCATTTCTGTTAATAGATACTCAATCTTTACACACTGCACCTTTAAATAATGAGGGTTTTTCTTCCAAACAAAATCAAATAACAACTTGTCAAATTCTTTGGTAAATGTCTTGGGTACAAATAGAGCTTGGGATATATACGCAGAATCACAGATCTTGACAAACCTTCAGATTTAGACAATGAAACACGACCATAAATGGATAAATCTCTCTGCAACCAAGAGTCAAACTTTCTTTTTGTACTGTTGATAATCGGATTAAAGTTAAGAGAAGCACGATATGATTCATCTTTGCAAAGTTTTACACCAAGATATGTGACAACCTCCTTGACAGGGATTCCATCAAATTTCTTTGAGGTTAACACCCCTAAGTGGAAAAATCACACATTTGCTTATATTAAGGTTGAGACCAGATACTTTTGAGAAATTATTTATAGTACAAATTGCTTTGCTAACCACTGCAGCATTTTTTTAAAATAGTGTTGTGTCATCAGCTAGCTGACATATTTTTTATTCATTCCCAAAAACGTTAATACCTTGAAAGAAATTCATATTTATATAGCAAGAAAGAACCTGTGTGACGAGCAGAAAAAGAAACGGTGAGATTGAGCAGCCTTGTCTGATGCCCCTAGAAAGAAGGGGGAAAAAATCTACCAGAAGTCCCATTAACCATTTTAACTGTTACAGCTGTTACATTCGGTGCTGTTACATTCGGTGTTGTAATTGCCTTTCTAAAGAAATTCTTTCTCCACTCTTTCTCACAAATGCTGCCAAATTCATCATTAACAAAAGTAGTATTATCCAATTTTTCTAAAAAGGACTCCATTAAGGAGTACTGTATTTCCGAGCGGAGCTAGAGTACAGAGTAAGAGTAAGAGTAACTAGAGTACTAGAGTAAGTTTTATAAAATCCTGCTATGTGTTTTGAAATTGTAGATAAATCATCTGTGACAGAATTATTTATGCGTAATTTATTAATTGATAATCTTTCACCATTTTTTTTCCAAAGAGAAAAAATATCTTGTGTTTTTTTCAACCATGTTCAAGCCACTTTCTTCTGGATGTATGAAAGCAGATTTTTGCATAATCATAAAAAAATGATTTTTCACGTATGAAAGCATAATGTTTATTTAAGTTCTCTTGTAATTTTATGAGATTTTTAACTTGACGTGGAGTTGCAGTCAAGGGGGTAATCCACTAGCTGGAAACTGAAGTCTCCCCGGAGGCCGCCATTGGCTAACAAGCCTTCACCTGCTGTTAGCATTCCATTGACTCCCATTCATTTTGGCGTCACTTTGACAACGAATAACTTTACATCTGAGGCGTTTAAAGACTCCATTTGTCCATTGTTTTAGCAATCCATAGGATTGCTCCTGTCTGCCTCGCTGCCTGCTGCTGTGTGTGTGAGTGTGTTTGCTCCGAGGCTGTTAGCTCCGTCTAAGCCTCGCATTTCTGTTTTGAACCATCATTTACTATCATTTCTAGTTGTTTATACTACTAATTACAGTTTACCTAACAGATTAACCTAACATCGCTAGCTTCCGTTATTGTTAGCACAACACGCTAGTATCTCGCTAGCCTGTTAAGGCGCCACCCGTGCGCTCAGTTATTTATTTATTTTTCTCGTGCGCGCCCGCGCATCTGAGTTCATAAAAAGCCCAGGTGAGTAAGAATCAGTCAACAAACACGGTGAGTAATGTCTTGTCCTGTTATTGTCACTTGCACCTCATGCCATATGTTTACCATAGCCTTCCCCGTCGGCATAGGGTTTATATGTGATAAATGCAAGGAGACAGTCAGGCTGACGGAGAAGATTTCAGAATTAGAGACACGCATCCAAACTTTAATTGAGGATAGTAAGTGTGCTCGAGCTTTAGATACTACTTTGGATGCGCCTAGCATAGTGAACCATTTACATGATTCGGTTCCGGCTGAGTTATTGCCTGTGCAGCCAGGCAGATGGGTGACTGTGAGAGATCGCTCTAGTCGCGGATCAAAAAACCACTCTTCTGTTCCGGTTACCACAACAAATCGATTTGCCCCTCTCAGTGAAACACCCACTGAGAATGCTGTTGATTGTGCCCTGGTAATTGGCGATTCTATTACACGGAACGTGAAAATAGAGACACCAGCCACCATAGTCACATGTTTGCCGGGAGCCAGAGCGCCTGACATCAAAGCAAATTTAAAAGTGCTGGCTAATGCTAATCGTAAATTCTCTAAGATTGTTATTCACGTCGGCACTAATGATGTTCGACTTCGCCAGTCGGAGATCACCAAAATTAATATTAAAGAGGTGTTTGAACTCGCAAGTACGATGTCAGGCACTGTAATCTGCTCTGGCCCCCTTCCTGTTCGAAGGAGTGATGAGATAGTTAGTAGATTGTGTTCACTCAATGGCTGGTTGTCTAATTGGTGTCTGCAACATAATATAGAATTCATAGACAATTGGAAAAGTTTTTGGGGCAAGCCTGACCTGTTGAAAATAGATGGTATTCATCCCACCTGGGATGGTGCTGCTCTTCTCTCTAGTAATTTGGCTCATAGTCTTAGAGATAAAACATGACAATCTGGGGCTCAGGTCAGGAAGCAGACAAACTGGCTAAACCGACCGTCTGCTAGCGGCCTCACGTCACCAAGGTCAGATAAATCCCATCACATAGAGACTCTTTCACCTAGATATCATCATATAGAGACTGTGTCTGTTCCCCGAATTTGGAAATCCAAAAAACTGCCAAACCTTTCTAAGGTTAAAAATCTAATTGATGTTCAACAAATAAAAAACAGATATAATACAGATGAGCAAACGATAAAGCTTGGGTTGCTGAATATTCGATCCCTTAATTCAAAATCGCTCATAGTTAATGATAAGATTAAAGACTATAACCTAGATGTGCTGTGTTTGACAGAAACCTGGCTAAAACCAAACGATTACATTACTTTAAATGAGTCCACTCCGCAAGATTATTGTTATAAACATGAGCCTCGTCCGAAAGGCAAAGGGGGAGGTGTTGCTGTAATTTATAGTAATATTCTCAAAACCACTAAGAAATCTAGTTTTAAATATACTTCTTTTGAAGTGTTGGTGCTTAATGTAAAAATTTATAGTGTAAACAATAAATCACGTTTGAGAATTCTGCTGCCAGCTGCATAGCGACATTATTTGACTATTAGCATGGTATGTTTTGTGGCGGGTTGCAACCATAAAATGACCTAAAACTTAATCGCAATTCATTATTTATTCGGCAAATATCGTTTCCATCAGCGTTTATCGCATAAGCCATATATCGATCAAGATGAAATCCGATGAGATCGACCGTATTTCATCAAGTCAATATTCATGAAATTCAATCGAATTTTACTGTTTCCATAAGGCATTTTTCATTCGATATCCCTTAATTCGGATAAAAATGTGTGGATGGAAACATAGCTTGTGATGCATCATGCAACAGTCGGGATCATTAATATGTACGCCTCCAAAGATTTGCATATGCCAGCCCTCAATGCTAGGCACTGTGCAGCCGAACCATCTGAACAAGCGAGGATCATAGGGAAAAGGGTTTCAGTTTCATTCGAAGTTGTTAGTTTGCTCTGCCCATTTCACCACGGACTTATTTTCGAACCTGGGACAATATCAAGCTTCTCTCAGCGTCTCAAACTGAAGAAGGGGGTAATTCCAACTATATTCCCGCAACCGGTAAGTAGTGATTTTATTAACGATAATTTACACTGTGTTAGATCCAGCGCAAGATCCTAGTACAGTATTGGTGAAAGCATTACAGAGAGTCAGAGTGCAGAAAGTGCGTTGTCTCGCGATCAACAGACTGTCATCTGCATGCTCAATGCTCATCACTGCAACATTTTATGTGATGGAAATAGATTTAAATACTTTAAAGGGTACCTATTATGGCATTTAAAATGTTCCTAATGTTGTTCTGGGAGTCCCCAACTACAGTTTTACATGCATGCAATGACAAAAAACACTTTTGTTGTCTTATAATATGCATTTATTTTTACCTGATTTGCTCATCGATTCCCAAATGATTCGTTTGACGACTCATTTTTCAAACCCCGCCTTTGCGTGACGCTAATCCGCTGTGATTGGTCAGACGACCCAGTCAGTTATTTTTCGCGTTAACCCAATATTGATAAAGCACTGCAGTACTACAATACGCTCTATTCTTTATGACAACTCCAATAACAACGACAAACACTTTACATATTTCAAAACACACACACAGCTTGGAGACCTAAGCGCTGAGCGTAAATGACACACACACACACACACACACACACACACACACACACACACACACACACACACACACACACACACACACACTTATTGAGCATGCTACAAAACCCATTAAAAGCAACAATTATTAACAGTACTTACAGGTTGTGATTCGGAGGATGAAGCCGATCCAAATAAACTTGGTATTGAACCTTCCTTCAGTGTCAACCGACTCGCGAATCCACACTTGAAAGCATTTGTGTTTGTAAAGGAATCCTCATTAAAATAACGCGAACACAGCTCAAGGTGGCTATACCTGTGTGGTATAGTTGTAAATATAAACTCTAGCCACTGATTCTTCACATGCTCGTCCCTGGGCAGTGAAAAAAAGTTCGCTTTTGATTCGCACTTCAGAACAGCGTCTCGTCGACATGATGTTTTCACAGTTTTCTGGCGCGCGCAATGAATGGGCGTATCAAATAACTTGTACAAGTGACGTACGAAAGTTAGAGAAAATGCATTGTTCGTCTATCGATTCATATCAGCGACTCAGAGTCGACTCTTACTTTTGAGAGACAATAACTTTGTATACGATGAACTTTCATATTTAAAACTTTGCAGGATGTTTTCGTTCACTTAGATCTATGTTACACACTACATGAAAGGTAATTTTCAAAATTCCATGATAGGTACCCTTTAAAAACATCTCACGATTCGTTAATCTCGCTAGCTGTAATAGTTAAGACGTATAACAGCTGTAGTAAAAGTATTCGAGACAGTTTCACATAATACCTAGCTATTTCATATGCAAGCAGGTCAGCCAATCACAGCAGTGGCCGGTTCTCACAGCAGACACGTCCCTTCAAAAAGAATGTTCAAATCAGAGACTAAAATCAGGCTAGGAAAAATGCCTTTTATTTCTAAATTCTGACTATTTTTGATCTAAAAAACATACTAACATTATAAGGGCAACTGTCAGGATTCCATCCACATCACGATCACCGTCACCGCCCACTCATTCCCAATCACCCAGTCGGACACTCCCCCTAACTGTCACCTGAGTTCTAATCACGGTCAACTGTGTCCCATCACGCACATGCACTATTTAACACTCACCTTCACTGCAGTCACTTGTCTGGTCTCGTCTATCCATGACTCACAGACTCTCCGTCTACCTACCTGCTTCTTATCCTTCTGGATCCGTCCAACCTCAGAGTGACTGCACACCTTCAACCTGCTTGAAAGAAAAAGGACATTACTCATTCAGCTAAGCTTGTTAATGTTTCAAAGTCATCTGATTCTCACCTGTTATCTCCGGCTGTGAATTCCATCTTCAAAATAAACTTTATAAACTTACCATCCCGTCTGTACCTTCTGTGAGTCTGACAGAAGACCAGACCAATAATATGCAGAATCAGCCAGAGCTTGAAGAGGATCTCCCTCTCAGTCAACCACCAGCCGATGAAGCGAATCCACCACCATCACTTCCGCATTCACCTGCTGCTTCGTTCACTGCCTCCGCGAGTCCCATGGCCCGGCCAGCGACATTCTCTGGAGAGGCGGAGAACTGCAGTGGGTTTCTATTGCAAGTATCGCTATACATCACTATGAATGAACATCAGTTCCGCACTGACAAAGCCCGTGTGGCCTTTCTGATTTCTTTGCTGTCCGGTCCAGCTGGGCCAGATCCTTGTGGGATTCTAATTCTCCTTTGATCAAGTCTTTTGATGATTTCAAACAACACTTCAGAGAAGTATTTGAGCAAGCTGTGTCCGAACTGTCCATTCATGACCCATTGGTCAATCTTCGTCAGGGTAATTCATCTGTGAGTGCACGCTGCTGCTGTCTTTCAGGGATACATGAATGAAGTCCTCCGTGAGTTCCTCAATCGCTTTGTGGTGGTTTATATTGATGACATACTCATCTATTCTTCATCCTTGGCAGAACATCGTCAGCATGTCATTCAGGTTCTTGAAAAGTTAAGAGAACATCAGTTATATTTGAAGTTGGAGAAATGCGAGTTCCACACCTCCACCGTCCACTTCCTGGGGTACGTGATCTCCCAATCCGGGGTACAGATGGACCAGAGGAAGGTGGAATCCATTCAGAACTGGCCACAACCCAACTCCATAAAAGAACTCCAACGCTTCCTTGGTTTCGCAAACTTCTACCGAAGATTTATCCGAAACTACAGTCTGATCAGTGCTCCCCTCACCTCTGCTCTCAAAGGCCGGCCCAAGTCTCTGTCCTTGTCCCCGGATGCTATCCAGGCCTTCCAACAGCTGAAGGAGACCTTCACTACGGCGCCCATTCTAAGCCATCCCAATCCGGACCTCCTGTTTGTTGAAGTGGACGCATCTTCAATTGGAGTGGGAGCAGTATTATCTCAGCGGCAGGGTGAGTCATCCAAACTCCTTCCATGCGCCATCTTCTCCAGGAAGCTGTCCTCGGCGGAGCGGAATTATGACATCGGCAACCGAGAACTGCTGGCCATCAAACTGGCTCTCGAGGAGTGGAGGCACTGGCTGGAGGGAGCGAATCACCAATTCACAGTAATCACTGATCACCGAAATTTGGAATACCTACGAGAAGCTAAGAGACTGAATCCCCGACAGGCCCGCTGGGCTCTGTTTTTCACCCGTTTCAATTTCACGGTATCTTATCACCTGGCAGCAAGAAGTGCAAGGCGGACGCCCTGTCTCGACTCCATCATCCCTCTGTAGAAGATGTTCGTTCGGAACCTATCCTCCCTCCAGCCGTAATCCTCAGTCCCATCGTCTGGGAGATTGACCAACAGATCAACCAGGAGATTGCTCGCCAACCCGTTCTGCCGAGAGGTCCAGAAGGGCGTATCTTTGTGCCTCTTCATCTTCGGACTCCCCTTCTGGACTCAGCGCACTCAGTTCCGGGCTCTGGACATCCGGGTAGCAAGCGTACCCTCTCGCTCCTCAGTCAACGGTACTGGTGGCCATCCATCGCCAGAGATGTCTCCAGGTTTGTCCGCGGGTGCTCAGTCTGTGCCATTAGCAACACACCGAGGAGACTTCCAGAAGGTAAACTGGTGCTGTTGCCGCTCCCCAGACGACCATGGTCACACATAGGGATTGATTTCATGACTGACCTACCCAACTCTGAAGGCTTCACCTGTGTTTTTGTGGTAGTGGATCGATTTTCTAAAGGATGCAAGCTGATCCCTTTACCTGGACTCCCTACTGCATTAGAAGCAGCGGAAGCTCTATTCCACCATGTCTTCCGGATCTTCGGTATCCCTGAAGATATCGTCTCAGATCGGGGTCCACAGTTCATCTCACGAGTATGGCAAGCCTTCTTCAGACTCCTCGGGGTCACCATCAGCCTTTCTTCCGGGTACCATCCGCAGACTAATGGCCAGACTGAGCGTAAGATCCAGGAGATCGGTCGTTACCTGCGGACGTACTGCCACCAGTACCAAGACAGCTGGAACCGTTTCCTCCCCTGGGCGGAGTATGCTCAAAACTCCCTGCGGCAAAGCTCCACCGGGCTCACCCCCTTCCAGTGTGTCCTTGGCAGTGTTGGGAAAGTTCACTTTCTACATGAACTAGTTCAAAGTTCAGTTCACACATTTTAAAATGAACTAGTTCAGTTCATAGTTCAATCTTCAAAAAATGAACTAGTTCATTTATAGTTCTTTTTTTCCATATGTTGCGAGCTTTTTTTTATTATTATTATTGCCACCACACAGCCCATATACAACCACAGACAACAATTATTTTATCGACGGGCAGTTTGCCCAGAAATGTAAGATTTTTCCCATCCTCACCGACCTCGTCATGAAACCCGTTTAAATGATCATACGACGCATCCACGCTCACTGCTTCGTCGACGGCGGCCGCGGCGCGACACTGCTGGCTGGTGTTGCCAGATTGGGTGTTTTTTCGCTACATATTAAGGTCTGTTTACGTGTGTTTTAGCCGTGTTTTCGCCTGGAAGGCTCTATATAAATCTGGCACCCTATTGTACGAAGCTAAACTGAGAGCGCGTGCGTTCACAGACATCAGAATGAACGCGTTCACAGTTACGTTCTTCAGGCAGTAATACAGTACGTTCAGTTCACGTTCGCCCAAAATATGAACGTGTTCATGAACTATCGTTCATTGAACGCGTTCAGGCACAACACTGGTCCTTGGATATCAGCCTCCACTCTTTCCTTGGTCGGGTGAGCCCTCGGAGGTTCCAGCTGTCGACTTCTGGTTCCATCAGAGCGAGGGGGTATGGGACTCAGCTCACGTGCATCTACAGCAGGCAGTTCGGAGACACAAGGAACAAGCTGACCATCACCGACACTCCCTTATATCAACCAGGTCAGAAAGTTTGGTTGTCGACTCGGGACATTTGTCTCCGTCTGCCTTGCCGTAAGTTGAGTCCTCGATTCATTGGACCTTTCACCATCCAGAGGCAGTTGAACGAAGTCACCTACAGGCTCAATCTTCCCCGGCATTACAGAATCTCACCTTCTTTCCATGTATCCTTACTCAAACCCTTCACTGACCCTGTCATTCCTGTCCCCGCAGATAACCTTCCCACGGATGTACCTCCTCCTCCCATCCCTGTTGAGGATGAGCCCATCAATAGAATCCGCTCCATCCTGGATTCCCGGCGGCGAGGTCCCAGGCTGGAGTATCTGGTTGATTGGGAGGACTACGGGCCAGAGGAACGATCGTGGGTACTTCGTGACGACATCCTGGACCCTGCCCTTCTCGTCCAATTCCACAATGATCATCCGGATCGTCCCGCTCCCAGGGGTCGTGGTAGACCTCGCCGCCGGCAGCGCCCCTCTCAAGCGTCAAGAGCCACCTCGGGGTGGGGGGGGTGGGGGGGGGGGTACTGTCAGGATTCCATCCACGTCACGATCACCGTCACCGCCCACTCATTCCCAGTCGGACACTCCCCCGATCACTGTCACCTGAGTTCTAATCACCGTCACCTGTGTCCCATCACCCACATGCACTATTTAACACTCACCTTCACTGCAGTCACTTGTCTGGTCTCGTCTATCCATGACTCACAGACTCTCTGTCAACCTACCTGCTTCTTATCCTTCTGGATCCGTCCAACCTCAGAGTGACTGCACACCTTCAACCTGCTAGAAATAAAAAGGACATTACTCATTCAGCTAAGCTTGTTAATGTTTCAAAGTCATCTGATTCTCACCTGTTATCTCCGGCTGTGAATTCCATCTTCAAAATAAACTTTATAAACTTACCATCCCGTCTGTACCTTCTGTGAGTCTGACAGCAACACAGGAAACATTATAAAATAATAAAATAACCCCATTCTAGGGCACCTTTAAAGAAAGTCCTTTCTAAAAGAAAAAAAGAACATTGTCTCATCAACGACCTTTATTTAAAATCATATTTTGCCATCATTTGCAGTATGTAAATACAGTCTTGTCTTTATTTAATAAAGCAGCTGTAACTTTTGAAACAGGCTTTGGTTTTTGTTGTTCTGAAATCAGAATGATCGACAACAATCCTGAACTAGATGGTAAAGTTTGTAGACAAACTTTAAAGGGTACCTATTATGGATTTTTGAAAATTGCTCTTCATGTAGTGTGTAACATAGATCTAAGTGAACGAAAACATCCTGCAAAGTTTTAAACATGAAAGTGCACCGTATACAAAGTTATTGTCTCTCAAAAGTAAGAGTCGACTCTGAGTCGCTGATATTATGAATCGTTTGACGAACGATGCATTTCCTTTGTCTAGATAACGTCAACTTGACAAGTTATTTGAATAAGATACGCCCACTTATTGCGTTTGGAGACGCCAGGGAAAACTAACATCATGTCGACGAGACGCTGTGTTTTGAAGTGTGACACAAAAGCAAACTTTTTTCCAGTGTGGAGCATTTGAAGACTAAGTGGCTACAGTTCATATATACAACTATACCACAGAATTATAGCCCGAACCTTGTTCTGTGTTCGCGTCATTTTGAAGATGATTGCTTCAACCTAAATGCTATAAAGTATGGATTTGCGAGCCGGCTGATACTGAAGGAAGGTTCAGTACCGAGTTTATTTGGATCAGCTTCCTTCTCCGAATCACAACCTGTAAGTATTATTAATATTAATTGTTGCTTTTATGTTTTATGTATCATGCTCAATAATTATTTTGTGTGTTGTGTACGCACAGTGCAGCTTCTAGGTCTTCAATGTCAATTGTATTGAAATATGTGAAGTGTTTGTCGTTGTTAATGGAGTTGTCATAAAGAATATAGCTATAACGTTACCTCTTAGGACTGCATTATCAATATGTTTATGCGTAATGCAAACAAAGACTGAATGTGCTTTTACCACTAAACTTTGGGCTATGGTAACCAACATATCACCACAGATTAGCGTCACCCCGCGGTTTGGAAAAATGACTCGCTAAACGATTCATATGGGAGTCGGTGAGCAAATCAGGTAAAAATAAATGCATATTATAAGAGAACAAAAGTGTTTTTTGTCATTGCATGCTTGTAAAACTGTTGTTGGGGACTCCCAGAACAATATTAGGAACATTTTAAATGGTGCCCTTTAAGTTGGCTTGAAAAAGCATAGCGTGGTTTTAACATCATTTACCGTGTTTTTAGTATGGTTTACCACATTGCTAGCATGATTTAGAGTGTTTTAACATGGATGGATGGATGGATAGATATATCGATCATCAAGATTAGTAAGTATAAAGAAAGAAAGATTAGTTAGAAAGAGAATACTAAGGGCCCTTTCACACCTTCCTTGTTTGGTCCGGACTTTCTAACTTTTCAGTTTGGTCCGAATCAAAATTACAGGTGTGAAACCTACCCCGGACCACGGTCTGGACCAAACAGATGAAATTTGGTCCGAAGAAAGGAGGTAGTCTCGGTCTGGATCAAACTGAACAAAGGTTTGGTTCTTTTCTAGTGTGAAAGCATTTCTGTATGGTTCGGACTTTCAGATCTTTTACAGGAAGTTCTGGTGGTTCCCGCATAGCTGAAAAAACAGAAGGTGGCAGGAAAAATGAGCTGTGGTAGCACATGGGGAGAGGAGGAGATGAGGTTTTTAATTGAAGTATGGTCTGATGACATAAGAAGTCAACTGGAAAAAAACGCACAAAAATGCAGACACTTTCCAAATATTTTTGGAGAGAATGAGAGAGAGAGGGTATGAGAGGACAGGAGAGCAATGCCGTCAGACGCACGTCCATTTACAAACCAATCAATGTCAAGATGCAGCCCATAAGATGATGACGACAGGACGCAAGTATGTCACGTAAAGTTCTTTTGTGAGCTCGCATAATTGCAGTGTGAAACCAAGCCAAAACTTTCTGAAAGTATAAAATGTATCAAAACGTGAACTTTGGTTCGGACCTTGGTGCGGAAAGAAAGAAAGAAATATATATATATATAGTGTAGACAATGAACCAAACACAAATGAATCTTCCATTTGATTCATTCAAACAGAACTCAATCACTAAATCAGCCATAAAAACCCCCTCCAGAGAAGATTTTTATGGCCTCCAAAAACCCCTCAGAAAGGACTTTTAGGGCTCCGCAGGCCATAAAGGGATAAGCCAAAGCAGGAAGAACTTGTCACTGTTCATTCTTAACCAAGACAAATCTCCTCACAAATGGTCAAACAGGCCTGACCACCTTTGACCTCCCTCAGCATCACCACTGCAAAACAGGACAGAGTTATTTAACAGACCACGCTTTCATTCAGAGACCAGAATGACTTTTACACTTTACATATCAAACTACATTAATTCTGCACATTCTGCAGAGAACAACTCACACAGAACAATGCTCAGTGGACTCATAATCAAACATCATAATTCTTGTTTTTCCTACAATTCATGTTTGTATTATGCTTAGATTCCATATAAATCATGTAATGATGATTATAACTGTGTGCATGAATGAACGAGCATCGTGCTTCCAATCAAAATAATCGTATGCCCTTAATTCATAAGATGGCTTGTTTGAAATCTGTGTAAAATGCTTTGTATGATTATAATAATCTATAATGTTAAACTGTGATCTCTTGTTCTCTCTGCTTAGTGTTGGAGAGCAAGCAGATCATAGATACCGCCTGATTTACGATAAGAAGAAACGAGGTCCACCTCCTAAGAGGATGCCCTTGTCCAATTGGCCAGAATTCTCCAAAAGAGGTTGGACTAACTTTAAGTTAAAGACCCGAACAAGGCAGTTCAGTGCAGTCCAGAGAGCAGTTCAGAGAGCAGTTCAGTTCGGCAGTTCGGTTCGGTGTTGAATTAAGTTTGTGCCTCTCTCTACAAACAGCAAGAGAGTGTTCATGTTCGTACGCTTCTACATCGATCAGACCCAAAGTAGACCAGCAGACAAACCCATCAAGATCGGGGTTTAAAACAGCTTCATTCAAGCCATCAAACTTTTCGTCTCACTTTTCTTTCTTTTTCTTAGTTGTATTTTATTTTCTCGTTAAAAGTCTCGTTCTAAGTTAAGTTTTGCTGTAAAGTCTCGTTTTAACGTTTCAACTGCAAAACCCGCTTCCAACTTCAAAGACTTTCATTCATCCGCGCCAACACACCACGTGACTGGCCGTCCAACTTACAGACAAAGACAACCAGCCACACGGACCCATGCCGGGAAACCCTGTTGTCGAAGCACCTCAAATAGGGAATTCCCTGGCCTAAGCAACGCAAAGGACAAGCAAGTAACCTCCAGACTCTAGCTGAACTGGTGTTTGTTAATTTAAATTGAATAACCTTTCTAAGAAACGAAGGTTTCAATTAATGCTTGGTGGTTCGTTCAGGTTTATGTCTTACAAAGTGCATCTCACTCTGAAAACTCACTCTTTCTCTCTCTTCCTCTGCGCCTTGAATGAATGTGTGTGTGTGATTGGGTTTAGACATTAGTTTTATGTGTTTAGAATAGTTAATAAATTCGTCCATATATTTGAAAAGATATTTGTCTTGTGTTTTGCTTACACATTTAATGTCTTGTAATGCCGATCTAAAGTTACCTTGCTAATACATAGTGTTTCAATATAAATTGGATAAATATCTGTTGCCAAGGTTAAAATTACGGCCCGTACAAATGAACTCTAAACGAGTCATTTGCTCGGTTCCATAGTGATTCGGTCAATGATTCATTGCAAATCGATGAATCATTCCCTTTGAGCTAAATTGGCCTTCCGGCCCCCTTAAATACATTTTATGTATATTATTATTATGTAGGTTCGCTACATTATTTGGTGGAGAATGCGGGCAGTTCAATCTAAAGTGTAAGCATATTATCAAGATTTATCTTTTCATTTTGTTTCGGATGCAAGATCCGATTCTCTGAGAGTCTGTGTGTGACGCGCGCAGCGCGCGCCCCGTTTGAATGAGTGCTGCTGCTGTTGTCTGTGAGTGAAGCTCCCAGAGAAAGCTGAAAAGTCTAGTCTGCCGCCCTATTTGCTTTCTTGTTAACTGCAGTAAATAAGATATGAAACCTCACACTACGATAAGGTAAGAATTGAGCGTGTTCCTCATTTCCAGAAATACCTCGTTAGAGCTGTTCGATTTCTGCGTGTTCCAGAGTCTTTCAGGAAAGCTGTAACGTTGTGTGTGTGTGTTTATATCAGTTAGAGAACTGAACGAAATCAAACTGCAGTAATTAAAATAACCCTAACGTTATAAGGACTAATATTCTCCTCACAGAGCGATGAGCGTGTTCCTCATCTAAGTTAGTCATAAGCCTTATATTTATTTATCTGGTTCAGTGCGTGTTCCACTGCGATCCCCGTGATAAACAGCGAGGCTTAACTAATCTTATCTGTTTGTGTCCGTTCAAATAATTCTCGTGTAACATTGCGCATGTCCGAGTGTAATTTGAATAGTGGTTATTTAAATTCGTTATCAAGTAAAGCTTGCCATTGAAACTGAACCAACAGTTATTGTTTTATGTGCCTAGATAAACTTGCACAGAGACGATCCGCCGAGGTCGTCCTAATTACATCTATTATAACGCAAAGCTGTCGCTTGCTTAAAGTTAATATCACTCTTGACAAACTGAGTGAAGCCCCACGTCGTAAAACCAGCTACGAGTGGTGTATCTTATTTGAACAGTGTGAAATGCGCCGACATTTCCCGTAATAGGATCGATTGTTACTGTACATGCATGTTCTGTGGACATTGTTGAAATGCTCCCATATTGCATGGAACTCTAACAAACTATTTTCCAAGTGTCTGCAATTCCCGGTTCGCCCACTAGCGTTCGCTTGGTCGCTATAGTTACGATCGTGACACGGAAGTCTTAGCCAACGTTTCCGGGTGAACTTTGACCCAACCCTCGGTGTAAACAAGCGCTAAGCTAGGCAGTAGCCTTGCACGGAGGCCTGTGCTAAAGCCTTTAGCATCAGTTACTGTTATCAATACTAGCCAATACTACAGTGTCTGTTGGAAAAACGTTAAAGTGATTTAACCGTTTAGACACCTCGACTTTTACACATGTTGATCCTGTCTTCTTTTCCTTTTACCTCTCTCTTTTACTTTACCTATATTTTACTGGAAAAGGAAATATTGGTTTACAATTATTAATTACTTTACCTGCATGTTACTTGAAAAAGAAAATGCTGGTTAACTATTATTAATTGTCAATTTTGAATTTGATTTTAAAGAAAGGGTAATATTGGTTTACAATTATTAATTACTTTACCTGCATTTTACTTGAAAAAGAAAATGCTGGTTTATGATTATTAATTGTCAAATTTAGAATATGTTTTGAAGAACAAGGAAATGTTAAAATAAAATTGAAATTCTATTTTTCTAGACAGGTCATTTGTAATGATTTCTAGATTTATTTTTAATAATTCTAATTTCATAATTTTCATAATTTCTAAATTTCTCGTTGAGATCTAATCACTTTAGGTGAATAAGTCTTGAACTCTGAAAGTTAAAATTTGAAAGTTGTTATTACTATTACAAAAATAGTGTTAGACTCAGATTTGCTCATTTTTGTCATTGCGTTTTATCCTTTCGTCCTGTTGGTTATAAACTTAACCACTATATTTGTTCTGATTAATTAATTTTCGGGACGCTTCAATAGGGGACATTACCATCTCCATACGAGTTTCAAATAAACCAGAGACAGTCGTCTTTTACAAAAGTTTATTTGTGTGTTTAGTTGTTCCTCAACTATCAATTCTATACTCGTGGTAGATCTATAGGTAGCGGAATCCAACCTCCTTGCTTCATTTCTTCCTCATCACGTCTTTCCTGTTCTGTCCTGCTTTATTCCATCTTATTCTTCACATTTGTAGGAACAAACCTGGAAGAACCACCAATCGACTCTAAAAGAGACAAATATAATCTGTCCCAACAAACAGATTATTAGATATTTGATTTTTAATCAAACCCTCTTGTGTTCTTCATACTCTCCCTGCATTTGTAACGCAATTTAAACTTTGACATCTTATCCAAGATCAAGTAACAGAGACAAGTACTGAGCAAACTCCGCCTTCAAAGCATCCCTGCTGTAAACCCTGCTGTAACCGGTCGAACTGAAGGTGTGTGTGTCAATCCTGTCAAACTCAGAAAAGAGGTATCAGCATTATTATTGTTGTATTTTTCATTGCAAACATAAGCAATAATATTGTTTACCTTTCTGGAAACAGATTTTCAAAAAAAAAAAAAAACATTTATGAGAAATTAATACTTCCCCTAGTTAATCATTTCCTTTTTGTTTTTTGTCCCTCATTGAAATTGGTTGTTAACTTTTCTCTCTTTGTCCCTTACTCAGTTGAGCGACTAAGTCCTCACCCCACGAGTTGAAACCAGCTTTTCATTGATAGAAAATATTTACACAAATATTTCTCCCATTGAAAAAAAAAAGGTTTCTTTCCATTTGAGATTTGTTTTAACCTTTTTCTCTCTCTTTCATTTACCCAGTTGAGTGACGAGATCTTCGCATCACTAGCCTCACTGTGTACCCTTAGACCAACACTTAGTCATCACGACACTTCACTATTGGTGTACAATTACTGAAACGACACTTAGCCGTTCAACCACATATAGGCTTATACCCCACACAGATCTGTGTCAGTCTCTTCACCAAGCGTGCCAACATGTCGTGGACGACAAACCCCACTGCCCAAAGGGAAGACGTGGACGCCTGGCTCAGAGGCATTACAGACTGCCTCACACCAAAGACAATTGAACTGTTATTATTTTTAATAATAATCATAATTCTGAGAAGATTCCTGACACATGATTCAAGCCAGTACCAAAACCACGTGGAACTAACCAAGATAACCTGTTCCTTAAGTAATGCCTTCACAGCCCAGCTAAACCTAAGCCACCAGCACGTCACCCACCTACAGGAGGAGCTGACACGTGCCCAGAACCGCATAGACAAGCTGGAAGTGAAAGTCCAGGATGACTCCAAGACCACCGAGTTCCTGAGAGAGCTGATGCACACTCAACACTGCAAAGACCAGCTCAAAGGTAAAGCTCAAGACAAACTCAAAGTGTCTGACGAAGCGGAGCAAGAAACAAAGACACAAGTTGACAAGCTCCAAGAAGCCCTTGCAGTCACTGAACGTGACAAACAAGAGTCAAAGACTGTCCAGAAACACCAGGTGAACCAACTCCAGGCTGTTGAACATCAGCTAGAGAAAGCCAAAGCTGACATTGAAAGTAAGAACTCTAAAATCACTGCTCTGGAAGACCACCTGCAAAGGTGCAGCGTTGAAATGGACCATCTGATCCAACAGCGAGACGCCGCCAACGACGAGCTCTACGCGGTCAGAGATGAACTCCAGCACATTTTCCAACAGAAACCAGAGCCAAGAAGGGAGAGACCTCCCTCAGCATCACCCCTGCTGAGCAGAACAGAGTCCTCCATCCAAGAACTGGCATACAGTGAAAGAAGTGAATGGCCACAACCCAAAACGTCACCGGCCTTCACCACAGAACTGTTCACTGCCAACAAACGAAGAGAGCTCATCCAGGCAGATGCCCAAGCTGCACATGGGATGACCGTTAAAGATCTCAACCAGCTGGTTAAGAATATCACTCAGTTCAACCCGAACTCCACAGAGGGTCCCGACATCCAGGCCTACCTCCGAGATATCGACTTCCACCTCGAGGTGAGACCCCATATGACTGACAGAGACAGGTTCTACCTCCTCAGATCCTCATCCAGTCCAGAGGTAAGAAGCTTCCTAGACCGACAACCTGCTAATGTCATGTCAAACTACCAGCTACTACGTGAGACAATGATTAAAGAATTCACAGGTCCAGAGTCAGAACACGGTGTGTTAATCGCCTTGGAAACCAAACAATGTCGTCAAGAGACTCCCCAAGCCTATTACCGCCGCTTTCGACAAGCATATTTAGGTGGACATAACAAACCTGAACTTGAAGAGGATGTGAACTTCAAAACCCTCTTCCTGAGAAACCTGCACCCTGGTTTGAGTCATCATCTTGGCATCATGGCCTGCCCAGGCACAATGACGATTCAGCAGCTACGTGACCTGACACACAAGGCCTACATCAAACAAAAGATGTCCTCCAAGAAAGGTTTGAAAACATCCACAGTGTCAAACTCCATCAGCCAAGACACAAGCCTTGCACTGGAAGACACCCAGTGGCATGACAACACCACAGTCCTTCGTAAGGAGCACAGAGAACGTGACTCCCATGCCGATGACAGCTACCACTCCAACCACATGGAAAAGTCATGGGACCCACCAGAAGGAAACAACTGGAATCAACGAGTGCATCCAAAAGCATTCTATGTGGGTAAGCGACAACGAAACCCACCTCTGCACCACTCAGCCAAACACCCCACTGAGTGTGCCCAAGAACACGACAGTCTCCCCTCAGAAGACATGGAGCCACTCCTGAGGCAACTGCAAGTGCTCATCAAAGACAAGCTGAACACAGAAGACCAGTGATCACCTTGTACACCTTCCTGAGACGACCACCTGTTCCACAACAACCCAGAACAAAGTGGTCTCTCACAGTCAACCACTGACAAACACCCCGAGGTATCAGAAAACACCATCCTGGTTACCCATCACACCACAAGCTCCAAACTCAAGAACCATGTGTGTGCTACAGCAACGACAGTAAGCACAGAAGGTCAGAAAGTCTGTCACAACCAGAAGGCATCACAAGAGGAAGGCAACAAAGGAGACCACGTTTTGCACTACAGCTTCACGCATCCATGCCAAACCATCTCCCAATGTCTGCCAGAGAACTTCCTGCCTTACTGGACTGACCCCCAGCAGATCACAGAAGATCCCTTTCCAAGGCAAAGATGCAACAAGCCCATCAAAGCTTAACCATCAAGCAAAAGGGGGGAGCAAAACAGACTGAGACAGATCTGACATACATACAGTATACATGCAGTACATGCACTACACTACACTGTACCACTAACATACACAAGTTAAACACAGCTACCATGAAAAACATTCAACAAACATGTTCTTCCCACAGGTAACACTGAAATCGCAACACTGACTTAGCTATCCTTTCCATAGGAAACATGTAGCAATACACCCAACAAGTGTAACCCTCTCATTACATTGTGACACCTGACACTGCACAACAGTAGCCATACAGGAGTCACTCAACTGCTTTGTTTTGTTTTACCTCTTCCTTTCTTCTTCTTTTATTAGGTAAAATCCCTGTTACCCCATAAGGGTCAAGGTTACCATATAAGGATTGACGCACCACGCCTGATGTTTGCAAGTCACCTTAAAACGAATGTTAGCCTAGAGAACTCCCTGCATCATTCGAATCAAAATTTGAAAGGTAAATTGGTCTAAACCTAGAACAATTTAGAAGAGAATAAAACAAACAAATCAAATTTAGTCACAAAGTTGATCAATCACCGTTTTAAAACAAACTAGAATAACGGTCCTAAAATCGAACTAAACTTTTTCCACATGATTGACTATATTGAGAGAGTGAACCTGTTTAGGCCTAGATAATCTAATGCCCTGCACCAGTAAAGTGACCAGTCATGGAGGGGTTTGCCTTGTTGTTTGCTGTGTGTGTTTGCTTCTTCTGTTTCTCCAGCGTTCAATGATGTCTTCTCTCATCAACCCATCATCGATCGAAGGGGGGAAATATGTAGAGAATGAACCAAACACAAATGAATCTTCCATTTGATTCATTCAAACAGAACTCAATCACTAAATCAGCCATAAAAACCCCCTCCAGAGAAGATTTTTATGGCCTCCAAAAACCCCTCAGAAAGGACTTTTAGGGCTCCGCAGGCCATAAAGGGATAAGCCAAAGCAGGAAGAACTTGTCACTGTTCATTCTTAACCAAGACAAATCTCCTCACAAATGGTCAAACAGGCCTGACCACCTTTGACCTCCCTCAGCATCACCACTGCTAAACAGGACAGAGTTATTTAACAGACCACGCTTTCATTCAGAGACCAGAATGACTTTTACACTTTACATATCAAACTACATTAATTCTGCACATTCTGCAGAGAACAACTCACACAGAACAATGCTCAGTGGACTCATAATCAAACATCATAATTCTTGTTTTTCCTACAATTCATGTTTGTATTATGCTTAGATTCCATATAAATCATGTAATGATGATTATAACTGTGTGCATGAATGAACGAGCATCGTGCTTCCTAATCAAAATAATCGTATGCCCTTAATTCATAAGATGGCTTGTTTGAAATCTGTGTAAAATGCTTTGTATGATTATAATAATCTATAATGTTAAACTGTGATCTCTTGTTCTCTCTGCTTAGTGTTGGAGAGCAAGCAGATCATAGATACCGCCTGATTTACGATAAGAAGAAACGAGGTCCACCTCCTAAGAGGATGCCCTTGTCCAATTGGCCAGAATTCTCCAAAAGAGGTTGGACTAACTTTAAGTTAAAGACCCGAACAAGGCAGTTCAGTGCAGTCCAGAGAGCCGTTCAGAGAGCAGTTCAGTTCGGCAGTTCGGTTCGGTGTTGAATTAAGTTTGTGCCTCTCTCTACAAACAGCAAGAGAGTGTTCATGTTCGTACGCTTCTACATCGATCAGACCCAAAGTAGACCAGCAGACAAACCCATCAAGATCGGGGTTAAAACAGCTTCATTCAAGCCATCAAACTTTTCGTCTCACTTTTCTTTCTTTTTCTTAGTTGTATTTTATTTTCTCGTTAAAAGTCTCGTTCTAAGTTAAGTTTTGCTGTAAAGTCTCGTTTTAACGTTTCAACTGCAAAACCCGCTTCCAACTTCAAAGACTTTCATTCATCCGCGCCAACACACCACGTGACTGGCCGTCCAACTTACAGACAAAGACAACCAGCCACACGGACCCATGCCGGGAAACCCTGTTGACGAAGCACCTCAAATAGGGAATTCCCTGGCCTAAGCAACGCAAAGGACAAGCAAGTAACCTCCAGACTCTAGCTGAACTGGTGTTTGTTAATTTAAATTGAATAACCTTTCTAAGAAACGAAGGTTTCAATTAATGCTTGGTGGTTCGTTCAGGTTTATGTCTTACAAAGTGCATCTCACTCTGAAAACTCACTCTTTCTCTCTCTTCCTCTGCGCCTTGAATGAATGTGTGTGTGTGATTGGGTTTAGACATTAGTTTTATGTGTTTAGAATAGTTAATAAAGTCGTCCATAATATTTGAAAAGATATTTGTCTTGTGTTTTGCTTACACATTTAATGTCTTGTACTGCCGATCTAAAGTTACCTTGCTAATACATAGTGTTTCAATATAAATTGGATAAATATCTGTTGCCAAGGTTAAAATTACGGCCCGTACAAATGAACTCTAAACGAGTCATTTGCTCGGTTCCATAGTGATTCGGTCAATGATTCATTGCAAATCGATGAATCATTCCCTTTGAGCTAAATTGGCCTTCCGGCCCCCTTAAATACATTTTATGTATATTATTATTATGTAGGTTCGCTACAATAGAAAGAAAGAAAGAAATAATAGTTAGATGATTAACTAGGCTTTTAGACTAGAACTGTTAGATTGAACGAATTGTCACTCTCCAGCAGCTGGCATCAATCACTGCAAAACCCTGGATGGGTGTTTTCCGAGTAAAAGCCTTGCATTTCTCTTTGTTTTCCTCTTCCAACATAACCTAGAGGATTCATAAGAAAATTGTGAATATAATAATTCAAATAAATCAGCATTAGCTTTATTCTAATCAATAGATTAAGTAAACTTGTTAACAAACGCTAATGAATTTAACGCATTAAATATTTAATGGTAATAGCGACGTAGTATTTGAAGTTAATGGTAGCTCCTCACAAACCGGACCACGGTGCACAAGCTGTTTCTACAAATTATTATATTAACCAATTAAACTAGAGTAGGCACAGATATACTGTCTCTAACATAAACGTTAAAATCCAATTTATAGAACAATAATGATTTATTAATCTGATAATTCATTTACGAACTTACCGCACCAAAACCCAACACCATTACTGAAGATTCGCCGGACCATTGGCTGTGGTTGCTTGACTTCTAGTTACATGTGATTGGTTGCTGCTACATTGGACGATACTGATTGGCTGCCAAGAAGTGGCAGGTCCCTCCTAATTTGGCAGGGCTTCCGGCTGTTAATGACAGCTACTTCCTGCTGTCAGCTGCCGATTTTGTCGCTGAAACCCTACTGCAACTATAAACAGTATAAGAAATGGACACAGCGACCCCATCGACTTCAACGTAGATAAGTGAAGTCAATTAGAAGCACTCACTTCCTGATTGCCAAGTGCACTGTGCAGGCTCAAACTGAGCTTGATGACGTAGTGACGTGAGGAACCTATCTCACAGTTGTACGTCTTCTAGTAGCTGTGCCAAGAGGAATCTGAATCCATTCCCTTCTGAATCTTGCAGAGATGGAGATCATGAGTATTAGCTGTCCATGAAGGACCGGAAGTTGTTTGAACGCTGTGTGGGAACGCTGTGCGCATCTGGCTGCCGCTCCACGCTTCGTCGTCGTCTACTGTCTATTGTTTACGTTTGTTGTGCCCGCTTCTTGGACAGTTGGTATACACTCTTGTAGACCCTTTCTGCATCTTTCTACAAACTGGACTTTATTTTTGTTGCTGTTACCGTTGGGAACTCTTTGCTGTCAGCCTGCTACGAGCCCTCTCACCCCTCTCTCCTCCATTTGTTGGACTGACTGTAAGCTGACTTTCTCATGGCGATTACAAACACACCAAAGGCTTAAGCACTCGTGCTATCTCTGGTCTCTCTTATTTTTTCTGGATTACCATCCAACATGGATTTTGGATACCTGTCACGCGAACTCAGGGCGCTTAATCGGCACCCACGCCTCGACCCTGAAACGTATGAGCACTGCCGCTCGCTCGGGATCACCCGGCGCCCGCGCTACGTGCACCTTTCGGTCCGAATGATCATTAACTATCAACAATCAAAACCAACTGTGATCCCGTGCATCTGGTCAAATAACAGAACTCTGGTCAAAGCGAAACGCCTACTAAGCGACTGTCGTCCACCGCGATCGCTTGCCTGCGTATAAAAGTCAGATTTCAATGCCAATTCAGCTGATAACTCAGATGTGCTGCAAAACCACCTTGCTCTGCTGAACTGTCGCTCTATCACGGACAAAGGCCCCTATCTAAATGAACTTATAACTGACAAAAACCTGGATATGATATTCCTTACTGAGACCTGGCAAACACCGAACGACTTCATGCACCTTAATCTGCTAACACCATACGGATACCAGCACCTGTCTAAGCCGCGTTTATCCACTAAGGGGGGTGGCCTTGCGGTCATCTATCGCAACTCCATAACAATCACTCAACTGGACTTTCACATTACTACAACTTTTGAATATATGATTTTGAAACCTTCCTCGAACAGTCCACTAACAATCATCCTGATTTATAGACCACCCAAACAGCAAAATGATTTTTTCTCTGAACTAAGTGAACTACTAACGCTAGCCTGTGATTCATCATCCAAGGTTATCTTGCTTGGTGACTTTAACATTCACGTTGATACTCCCTGTTCAAATAGGTCTCAATTAATGTCTGTTCTGGACTGCTTTGATCTTTATCAAAATGTTAACTTTCCATCTCATACTCATGGCCATACACTGGACTTAGTTTGTACATCTGGCTTAAATTACATCTCCATCAATGGTCTGGTTACTCCTATCTCTGATCACAAGCTTTTTACCGTTGATCTTACATTAACTTGTATAACTAAATGTACTGCCAATATTAACATCTCTTATCGTAAGATCAATGTTATTAATGCTAGTATGTTTGCTGCATCTATTATTTCTGCTATTTCTGATGTTTTTGACTTCACCTGTCCGTCTAAAATATTTGATTTGTACCATTCTGCCATTACTGACGTTTTAGATGAGCATGCTCAAATTAGGACTAGGTCTGTTCCCTTGTCCCACTCTTCGCCGTGATTACTGCTGAGCTACGTGCCATGAAAGCAAGAGGCAGACAGCTGGAACGTCTCTCTCGGAAAACCAATCTGACAGTACACTATCAAGCATTTTCGGACCATATTAAGCTTTACAAAACCGCCTTAAATACAGCTCACTCTTCCTATATTGCTAAAATCATCAATAATGCAAACAACAGGCCAAAAACACTATTTAGCATTGTAAATAAGCTTGTTCAGGCACCAGCGCACAATGCCTGTCTACAAGAATCTGATGACTTGTGCTGTTCTTTTCTGCAACACTTTCAGGGAAAGCTGGAGGCTCTATGGGGGACTTTTAGTGGTGAGCCGACCACTTCTAGTTGTGAGCATGCTCAGATACAAACACTTAATAACTTTATGTTGACCAACCCCATCTTGATTAGTGAAATGATACAGAAATCCAGTTCTTCTTCTTGCCGGCTGTATCCTGCACCTACAACCCTTCTGAAACACTGTGCCTCTGCCATTTCTGCACCTATCTCACATCTTGTAAACATGTCTCTTCTCTCTGCCTCTGTTCCAGTCTCACTAAAGACTAGGGCTGTAGCGATACACTAATCTCACGATACGATACGATACACGATATTCAGCTCACGATACGATATATATCACGATATTCAGCCAACGATTCGATATAATTCGATACACTTACATCATTTTCTGAAAGATTTAAAGGGGACAGAGTTATTTTGGTGACATCTTGTGAGTGTTCCATTTACTTGGATTGAATTAATTGAACTGAAAACTAAAAACATCAATTACACAATATATGTCTCTGACTGGACAGAGTCTACAGCTGGCAAATGCTGGACAAAATGAATTAAAGATGTGTTGAGAAAATTAGTTCCATTTATTGAAACAGTGCAAACTGTAGCTTGCAAGCCTTTGAAAAGTAAATAAAGTGCAGTATTGCAATTAACAATGGAGAGTTAAAAAGTGCAAATAAAGTTTTGAGAAAAAAGGTTTTATAAAAAGATAAACCTCACATATTTCAGCCTTTAAATAATTTTTATATAAAGAATGAGTCAAAAAAGATAAATTACAGACATTTAAACGTACAGTATGTAACTTTTGGCCACCAGGGGTCACTCAATCAAAATAATAGCAAAAGACGTATTCTGATGACGTCGTGAAAGAGCGTGTGCTCATGGGAGTTGTTGTTGTTGTCGAGAGAGAGAGAGGGAGTGCGCGCGCGAACCAGCTATACGATGTTCATTGGGACACGCGCGATCTGTCATTCCCCAGCCATCTAGCATCTCCAGCAGATAACATGTTCACTGACGAGGTAATGTGTTGTTATTTATATTATATCTCTATTCTTGTTACGTTTAGTTACGGCTATTAACTTTTTGTAATGCCATTGTAATGAACACGCGCGCTTTGTCGCTCCCCACATTCCTCACTCATTCTAACTTAGTGTTTTTAAAATCACGTCTCTTCGAACGGAGAGATATATGAATTATCAGGGCTATTGAATCAATATTCCATCTAGCTAGTATTAATAGATGTTAAAAAACACGGTCACCTTTCGTTAATAATTATAATTACGTTTATACTATGATATTGAAAAAGATGGTGAACTGCATATGAAGCTACTTTCTGCAGCTATATCTACAACAAATGTGAATTTACATTATACTGTACGTGAGAGCTAGTCCGTCTGCGTTTTACACATGCCATCATCGTTTCACAACATATAAGTTACGGATAGATATAGTTAGCTGAATGGGTGCTTACTTGTTTATTAGAATGCAAGCGAGATCGGCATCTCTCTGTAGTTCCAGTTTGTCACGAAGCTCGTGGAAATGCAACTCCAATGTTAACGCGAGTCATGTCTCTTCTCCTGTCCCAAACCTTTCTCGGGTCATTTCTTTCACCCGTGCGTTTCCGCTTCACGGATCTGCCTCCAGCAGCAGAACGTGTAGGCAAAGCATAATCATGGTCCATTATTGATATCCAACTATTGATTCTTTATCGTCTTCCGTTTGGCGGTTTTTCGCCGGGATCCGCACGAAGTTAGAGAAACTAGAGTCAAAGGTTATATGACGTCATAGACGGGCGACGAAACGGAAATAAAGACACGGCCCGTGTCTTCAAATTAAAATATAAATTTCTCCGGATTTGAAAGTTGGTGGGAACTTTTGGGATAATGTTAGTACACAACTAAAAGAAATATATAACATAGATACAGTTATTTTTGGTATTTTGAAAGCCGAAAAGTTCCATATTGTGCCTTTAATTACAATGCACATTAGCTTATCTTTTATTATTAATAGTAAAATTAGGTCAGATTTTCCCGTGGCGTCTGTCGTTGCTAAGCAACCATGACCTGCGCTCTCCATAACGACAAAGGAGTTTTAGTAGCTAATAGATTTCCACCACCGAAAAACGCTTGCTATAGCTCTGCTACAAGATTTATCTACGGAGAAAAGAAAAACAACCGTAGTGTTTGGGTGCACCCCCATGCTTCATGTTGACCGAGCTTATAATGGAAAGGGTGAAGCAGTGGTTCTTGTCACATGAACTGCGGTCACGGTGCGCTTGCGCCATTCTGAAAAGTTGAGGTGTTTTCATCTCGCTGTGCCTGGAGAAAATGAGCGCGTTGCTTCAATTATGCGCGAGCTTGCCGCGTGCCTACATTTGAAATAACGAAATTGAGCGCGCAAAAGACACGATATGTGAACGGCCCCTTGACGAGCAAAGTTAAACACGGGGGGTTTGAATGGGACTTATATATCGATACTCGCGGCTTAAAAATCGATACTTTCTTGGGGGGACAAATATCGATTTATATCGCAGAATCGATAAAATCGCACACCCCTACTAAAGACGGCTGCAGTTACTCCTATTCTTAAAAGAACTAATCTGGACCCAACTGACTACACTAACTATCGCCCAATCTTCAATTTACCGTATGTCTCAAAAATCATGGAAAAGGTTGTCGCCACCTAATTACAGTCATATTTATCGCTCAACAATAGTTTTGATTTATTTCAGTCTGGTTTCCGCCAAAACCACAGTACTGAACCGCATTAGCAAGGGTTATCAATGACCTTTTACTCTCTGGTGACTCTGGAAACCTTTCCTTACTTTTACTACTCGACCTCAGCTCAGCTTTCGATACTGTCTGCCATAAAGTCCTACTCATGCGCCTCTCAGAGACTGGTATCTCAGGAGCCGCGTTGTCCTGGTTTTCCTCCTATCTGACAGATAGGAAATACTACATCACTATGCACAATCACAAATCTCCAACTGTCACTCTCAAACAAGGTGTTCCACAAGGTGTTCTCCGATCTTCTGGCTGTGATCTCCTATGTGAGCAGAGATTTCGTCTTTCGTCTATGGGTGGCAGGTCTTTTTCTGTTATAGCCCCTAAGCTATGGAACTCTCTTCCACTGGCTCTCAGGACAACAACCACTTTGTACGAATTTAAATGTAATCTCAAAACACATTTGTTCAACCAGTATTTCAGTCATGAAAATGTTAATTTGACATAACACAGTCACAATGTTAACTTAGGCTCCAATAATTTCTGCATCTTTACTCCAACTGTACACTAGGTTGTCTGTAATTTATGTTTGTTGTCTCTGTTTCTATGTTTGTATTGCAAATGTAAATGCGACTTGCAACTGCAACCGCTCATTGCTTGGACCGGGCAAATGTCCGTTGGCCATTTATGTGTAAACTGCTTGTATTTAATGTCATTGTGAAGCGTCCTTGAGCTTGGGAAAGGCGCTATATAAATTAAACTTATTATTATTATTATTATTATGAGCTCGCAGCAGGAGCAACTTTACGACTGTCTATGGGCTTCTCCCTTGACTTTATGTCTCCACGTCCCCCCCGATTGCACGCAAGCTTCTACTTCTGTCTATATACGTTAATTTCTCTACTGTGCGACAGAGAGTCGCGTGTTATGATGCAATTGTTTGCCTATTTTTACAAAAACTGCTTCTACGGGGCCACAACGTAAGATACAAGTGTAGAGAATGAACCATGAACCAAACACAAATGAATCTTCCATTTGATTCATTCAAACAGAACTCAATCACTAATTCAGCCATAAAGATCCCGGCGCCAACTAGTCTAGGCATCCCCTCCAGAGAAGATTTTTATGGCCTCCAAAACCCCCTCAGAAAGGACTTTTAGGGCTCCGCAGGCCATAAAGGGATAAGCCAAAGCAGGAAGAACTTGTCACTGTTCATTCTTAACCAAGAAAAATGTCCTCAGAAATGGTCAAACAGGCCTTGTCCACCTCCTAAGATGATGCCATTGTCCAATTGGCCAGAATTCTCCAAAAGAGGTTGGACTAACTTTAAGTTAAAGACCCGAACAAGGCAGTTCAGTTCAGTCCAGAGAGCCGTTCAGAGAGCAGTTCAGTTTCGGTTCGGTTCAGTTCGGCAGTTCGGTTCGGTGTTGAATTAAGTTTGTGCCTCTCTCTACAAACAGCAAGAGAGTGTTCATGTTCGTACACTACATCGACCAGACCAAGTTAGACCAAGCCAGCAGACAAACCCATCAAGATCGGAGTTTAAACAGCTTCATTCAAGCCATCTCATCTCTTACTTTCATTTCTTCCTTTATTTTATTTTCTCGTTAAAAGTCTCGTTCTAAGTTAAGTTTTGCTGTAAAGTTCGTTTACACGTCTCTCCTGCAACGCACTTCGAACTGTAAAGACTCCTGTTCATCCATCCGCCAACACATCACGTGACCGGCGGTTCAGAAACTCCAGCCAGGCACTCCAAAGACAACCAGCCACGCGGATCCAGCCGGGAAACCCCTCTGACGAAGCACCTCAAATAGGGAATTCCCTGGCCTAAGCAACGCAAAGGACAAGCAAGTAACCTCCAGACTCTAGCTGAACTGGTGTTTTTTTAATTTAAATTGAATAACCTGTCTAAGAAACGAAGGTTTAAATTAATGCTTGGTGGTTCGTTCAGGTTTATGTCTTGCAAATGCATCTCACTCTGAAAACTCACTCTTTCTCTCTCTTTCTCTCTCTTCCTCTGCGCCTCGTATGAATGTGTGTGTGTGATTGTGTTTAGACCTTAGTTTTATGTGTTTAGAATAATCAATAAAGTCTTGTTTATATTTGAAAAGATATTTGTCTTGTGTTGTGTGCTTACACATTTAATGCCTTGTACTGCCGATCTAAAGTTACCTTGCTAATACATAGTGTTTCACTATAGATTGGATATTTATATCTGTTGCCAAGGTTTAAATTACGGCCCGTTCAAATGAACTCTAAACGAGTCATTTGCTCGGTTCCATAGTGATTCGGTCAATGATTCATTGCAAATCGATGAATCATTCCCTTTGAGCTAAATTGGCCTTCCGGCCCCCTTAAATACATTTTATGTATATTATTATTATGTAGGTTCGCTACACAAGGTAATGGAGCATTTTATACATTGTCGTGTTTCTTTAGAGTCAAGTCATGTCAAGTCACCTTTATTTATATAGCGCTTTTTACAATACAAATTGTTTCAAAGCAGCTTTACAGAGATAACAGGAAAACAATGTTGTAATAGTATTGTTCAATTGAAAATGAAATGTCCCCAACTAAGCAAGCCAAAAGTCGAAGGCAACAGTGGCAAGGAACCAAAACTCCATCAGGTGACAGAATGGAGAAAAAAAACCTTGGGAGAACCCAGGCTCAGTCGGGGGGCCAGTCCTCCTTTGGCCAACGAATGAACAGTGTATGATTATGAGTTAGGCAGCATAATGTCAGGAGTCAGATGGGATCAGAACTTTCACGATATTATCCAGTTCATCTGGTTGGGTTGGGTCATCCGGCCGGTGAGGAGATGAGTGTGGTGAGGTGTCCATGGGCCTTCACAGCCCTGATAATGCGTGTCGTCGTGTCCATGTGATGGTCCTTTATCAGATCTGGATATGCCCTGGATCCGGCGGCCTGCGGTAAACCTCGGGATAAACAGAGAGACTAATATTAGCGTAGACGCCATCCTTCTTATGATGTACAAAGTACATCAGGAATTATGGGAAGTGTTCCCGGTTCCGGCTGATCTAATCTATGCAGCCTAACATTGAATTATAGAAATCTATAATGTGTTATGTATATGCTAAGCCAAAGAGATGTGTTTTTAGTCTAGATTTAAACTGACAGACTGTATCTGCTTCCCGGACCGTGTTAGGAAGATTGTTCCAAAGTTTTGGTGCTAAATAGGAAAAGGATCTACCGCCAGCAGTCGATTTTGATATTCTAGGTATTATCAACTGGCCAGAATTTTGAGATCGCAATAGACGTGAAGGACTATAATGCGCTAAGAGCTCGCTCAAGTACTGGGGAGCTAAACCATTTAGTGCTTTGTAAGTAATCAGCAATATTTTAAAATTTATACGATGTTTAAAGGGTACCTATCATGGAATTTTGAAAATTACCTTTCATGTAGTGTGTAACATAGATCTAAGTGAACGAAAACATCCTGCAAAGTTTTAAATATGAAAGTTCACCGTATACAAAGTTATTATCTCTCAAAAGTAAGAGTCGACTCTGAGTCGTTGATATGAATCGATAGACGAACGATGCACTTTCATACGTCACTTGTCCAAGTTATTTGAATAAGATACGCCCACTCATTGCATTAGGAGACACCAGGGAAAACATCATGTCGACGAGACGCTGCTGTGTTTTGAAGTGCGACGCAAAAGCAAACTTTTTTCATCTGCCCAGTGAGGAGCATTTGAAGACAGTGGCTACAGTTCATAACTATACCACAGAAGTATTATAGCCCGAACTTGTTCTGTGTTCGCGTCATTTTGAAGATGATTGCTTCACAAACCTAAATGCTATAAAGTATGAATTTGCAAACCGGCTGATACTGAAGGAGGGAGGTTCAGTACCGAGTTTATTTGGATCAGCTTCCTTCTCCGAATCACAATCTGTAAGTAGGCTGTTGCTTTTATGTTTGTATCATGTTCTATTCTATAATTATTTTGTGTGTTGTGTACGCACAGGCACAGCGCAGCTTCTAGCAGCTAACTTAGGTCTTCAATGTCAATTGTATTGAAATATGTGAAGTGTTTTTCGTTGTTAATGGAGTTGTCACAGGGCTCTCAAGTGTCACGCATCACGCATTGAGCGTGACAGTCACTCATTTCGGTCTTTTGTCACGCTCTCCGGCCACACATTGTATTTCTCACGCTGAAAAACTATTTGTAATATATTTAATATGCCGCAGTGCCCAAAACTCACTCACTGTGGAACCGGCAGGATTCAAGCGCGTCTCCTCCAGTGTTGCCAGGTCCGTATGCCTGCACTGTTTCCGCGGGTTGTTTGTGTAGTGCACGCTGGTTGACGCGATTGTTTTATCCACTGGAACATGATTGTTATTGAGGAAACACCCGGGAATGCTATTTGAATATTTTTGGCCGTGATTGGGTTAGTTTGATGAGCAATTGGGCTGGTTTTGTTGTGCAGACCTGGCAACCCTGGTCTCCTCTGGTGTTGTTCGTCTGGTGTTGTTAGCCAATCAGAAAATAGCACTGTTGTATCTGGGTAAGATCTAGCGCAACAACCAATGACACCCCGTCGGCTGGGTGTCTAACATATCACCACAGATTAGCGTCACGCAAAGGCGGGGTTTGGAAAAATGACTCGCTAAACGATTCATATGGGAGTCGGTGAGCAAATCAGGTAAAAATAAATGCATATTATAAGACAACAAAAGTGTTTTTTGTCATTGCATGCATGTAAAACTGTTGTTGGGGACTCCCAGAACATTATTAGGAACATTTTAAATGCCATAATAGGTACCCTTTAATAGGCAGCTAATGCAGTGTTGACAGAACCGGGCTAATATGGTCATACTTCCTGGCTCTGGTAAGAACTCTAGCGGCTGTGTTTTGAACTAGCTGTAGTTTGTTTAATAAGCGTGCAGGGCAACCACCCAGTAGAGCATTACAATAATCTAGCCTTGAGGTCATGAAAGCATGAACTAATTGTTCCGCATTTGTCAGTGAGAGCATATGACGTAATTTAGATATATTTTTAAGATGGAAAAATGCGGTTTTACAGATACTAGACACGTGACTTTCAAATGAAAGATTGGTATCAAAGAGCACACCCAGGTTCCTAACTGACGTCGAAGACTTAACAGAGCAGCCATCAAGTGTTAGACAGTATTCTAGGTTATTAGGTGAGGAAGTTTTTTGTCCAATGATTAGAATCTCTGTTTTTTCAGAATTTAGTAATAGGAAATAACTGGTCATCCAATTTTTTTATATCAGCTATGCATTCCGTTAATTTTGTGAATTGGTAAGTTTCGTTAGGTTTTGAAGAAATATACAGCTGAGTATCATCAGCATAACAGTGAAAGCTAATGGTAAATGGTAAATGGACTGCATTTATATAGCGCTTTCATAGACCCAATGGCCACCAAAGCGCTTTACATTTTGCCTCTCATTCACCCATTCACTCACACATTCATACACCGACGGCGGTGTCAGCCATGCAAGGCGCCACTTAGCTCGTCGGGAGCAGCTGAGGTTAGGTGTCTTGCTCATGGACACCTCGACACTTGGTCAGGTGGAACCGGGGATTGAACCACCAACCTTTCGATTTTTTAGACAATCTACATGAACCACTGAGCCACTGCCGCCCCGTAGTATTCCATATAGTATTCCGTATAATTCCATATTTCCTAATTATATCTCCTAATGGTAGCATGTACAGAGTGAACAGCAGCGGTCCTAGTACTGAGCCTTGTGGTACGCCATACTGAACTTGTGATCGATAAGACATCTCTTCACTTACTGCTACAAACTGAAAACGGTCAGATAAGTATGATTTAAACCATGCTAGTGCAATTCCGCTAATGCCAACATAGTTTTCTAGTCTATTTAAAAGAATGTTGTGGTCGATAGTATCAAATGCAGCACTAAGATCAAGTAACACTAATAGAGAGATACAACCACGATCGGATGATAGGAGCAAATCATTTGTGACTTTAATGAGAGCAGTCTCAGTACTATGGTACGGTCTAAATCCGGACTGAAAATCCTCGCAGATATTATTTCTTTCTAAAAAGGAACACAGTTGTGAGGATACTGCTTTTTCTAGTATCTTTGACAGAAAAGGCAGATTCGAGATTGGCCTGTAATTGACTAATTCTGTAGGATCAAGTTGCGTTTTTTTAACAAGCGGTTTAATCATAGCCAACTTAAAGGTTTTTGGTACGTATCCTAATGACAAAGATGAATTAATGATATCTAGAAGAGGATCTATGACCTCTGGAAGCATCTCTTTCAGTAGCTTAGTCGGTATAGGGTCTAGCATACAAGTTGTCGATTTAGATGAATTAACAATTTTGCAAAATTCTTCCTCTCCTATAGCAACAAATTAATCAAAATGTTCCTCACGGAGACTATAATATACTCCCTGATGCGATACTGTAGTACACGGTTGCATAGTTATAATTTTGTCCCTGATATTATCAATCTTATAAGTGAAGAAGTTCATAAAGTCATTACTGCTGTGTTTCTTGGAAACTTCTGGGCTTGAAGCTTTCTTTTTCGTTAGTTTAGTCACTTGTTCAAATAAATACCTAGGATTATGTTTATTTTCTTCTAATAGGGTTGAAAAATAATTAGTTCTAGCATCTTTTAAGGCCTCTCTATAAGCAATCGAGCTCTCCTTCCATGAAATCCGAAATACCTCTAGTTTTGTTTTCTTCCAGTTGCGCTCCATTTTTCTGGCTGCTCTCTTAAGGGCCCAGGTGTGCTCATTGTACCACGGCGTTGGACTATTTTCTTTAATCTTCTTTAAGCGCAGCGGAGCAACTGTGTCTAAAGTGCTGGAAAAGAGAGAGTTAAAAGTTTCTGTTGTAATATCAAGTTCTTCTAAGCTATCTGGGATGCTGAGATTATGAAACTGATTTGGAAGATTATTGATAAAGCAATCTTTAGGCCGTGTGTCCACCAAAGCGTTTTTACTCGCAGCTGGCGTATATTTCCAATTGTTTTCAATGGGAACGCCGCGTTTTTTAAACGCAATGAGCGCAACGAGGCGCTGAGCGTTTTTTTTTCACGCTGAAGCGCTGAGCGCACGGCGTTTTTACTGGTCGCCGAGAGTTGAAAAATGTTCAACTTTGAGTAAAACGCAGCGCTCATCACTGTCACTTTTTACCCAGCCGTCCAATCACAGTGGAGGAGGGGCGGGACTAATATCACACCGACCAACTGTCACAACAATTATTTCTGTACAAAGACGACAACCAGCAGAGCTAACCGAACAAAATGGATGAAAAATACATTTTTAGTATAAAACAAATTATCTGCGAAATCAGTTACAAGTAAACTGTGTTGTGGATATTCTGTATCATAGCAACGAATCATCTCAACTGAAAAAACGCTGCACTGCCAAAACGCTCTCAAGCGCGGACATCTCGTCGTTTTCAGCAGAGCGTCTAGCGTTTTCAGCTGGCTAAAAATGCTTTGGTGGACACACGGCCTTAGTGGCAGAAGTGATAGGTCTAACATATTTATAACACGGAGTCGGCTTTGCAGCCTTGGCTAAATGTAATTTACACGAGACTAGATAATGATCGGAGATGTCGTCGCTCTGCTGCAGAATTTCAACGCCATCAACATCTATTCCATGTGATAATATTAGATCTAGAGTATGATTACGACAATGAGTAGGTCCTGACACGTGTTGTCTCACTCCAATTGAGTTTATAATGTCTTTAAATGCCAAATCCAATGCATATTTTTCATTATCTACATGTATATTAAAATCACCAACAATTAGGACTTTATCTGCAGCCAATGCTAATTCTGATAGAAAGTCAGCAAATTCTTTGATAAAATCTTTATGGTGCCCTGGTGGCCTGTATACAGTAGCCACATACGCACTATAGAGTCCTGCAACGGGTCAGGTACCCGCATAAAAAGTGGCTAAAATTGTGACATTCCTAAAATTCACGGGCGAATAATGAACTCCTTGCGGGCGGGTAGCGTATGAACAATATGTGCAATATTTATATGTCTAAATTACGATTACACATACGCAAATATGTGTTTTAGTCAGACCATCCTTAAAAATATTCTTGTTTGCCGACCCAATTAATTTTGTCTTGCCGGTTGTAAACTTGTAGACCGACTGATTTTTATTTATGTTTATACTCTTCAAACAACTAATGCAAATGCAAAAAAATTATATTAATTATGTTTTAGTAGGCTAACTATTGTGTAGCCTATATAAATTGCCAATATATAGGCTCACATACAAACGTAGGCTACGCTCTTTCTTTTAAATAATAACCCGTTAGATTAAGGGCTATATGCGAAATGAAACCGAAATCGCAGCACTTTGGCCACAAACTTACAATTTACAATTTTTTGTTTCATATTCATGTTTAAATAAAATAATATATATATTTTTTTTTAAATTCAAGTTGATTACATGAAAAGCGAAAAGCATGAATAAGATAAGATGATCCCGAATATCGGGAGACAAATGGAGTGGGCTGCGGGCAGACATGATTTTGACCACTTTTTAAGTTTTTTTTTTGTAAAAACATTTCTTTAAAGTGAATTTCGTTTTGTATTAATTGTATCTTAATTTTAATCAATGTTTCATAAACCAATTTCCTGTAGGCCTATTTAATAAATAAGAGCTAAATATAGCAGGCAATGGGAGGCGTGAACTGGAGGTAGCCATATAAATTGCCCAAAACAAAGCACACTTTAGCGCTCATTAGCCCATTCATGAGGCTATTGTGATGTAGTGAGATATGCGAGATAAAAAATAAAGCACTTTAATTGGAATGAAGCTTGTGCGTGATTTATTGCGGGCAAGGGTCGGGTAATGGGACAAATATTTAATGGGCGGGTGGGGATTTATTTTTGACATTATCACGGGTGACGGGTCGGATCTGGTGCTGAACTTTGCGGGTACGGGCGTGGGCCAAAATGGACATGCGATTCTAAGCACTATTAAAACATGTGCAATATTGATAATTTGTTGACCGTGCTATCCATTTTGTCTAGCAAAGCTTTGTTCGCAAAAATGTTTGCTTGAATGTTGAGCGATTCAGTGCGAAAATGAATGGAAACACCTTAAAATGTCTCAAATCAACTCGATATACCAATTTGATCGCAAAACAGCATGTGACGTCATTACGCACAGGTTTTTATTCGGTTTAAAGCCGTTGGATGGAAACACCCTTTCATCAGCTTTATTCGCATTCGTTTTTTTACCGAACTTCAGATAATTCTGGTGGATGGAAAACAAGTGGATGGAAACATGGCTACAGTCGGTATTATGTGGAGATTCGCCTGTTTTTCAGGGGTGTTTTTTTAAAAACAAGATTTAAATAAGAATGAGAAAACAATGGTGTTTGAAACTCACTGTATGTCATGTACTGAACTCTTGTTATTTAACTATGCCAACATAAATTCAATTTCACATTATAGGGCACCTTTAAGTTTAATGAATTTGTATGTATATTTAATAAATATGCAATTGTAATACGCCCGCTTAGCGGTCTTAGCACAGAATTAATTTCTATATCTCAGACCAGATTCAGAAGACTACATTCGAAAGCCTGTGTTGCAGCAAGATAGAGGGAAAGAACCACATGAAACAGATGTAGTATAAAAATGGTAAGTATTTTCTTACCATTTTAGTATTTATCTTTCTTTCTTTTTTTACTTTGAAATGATTAGTTCAGATTGAGGGAAATAGGACAAAACAAAAGCAACAAAAATAAAACAATAGTTTCAAGGTAAATTACACAGGAAACCCTTTAAAATAATATCTTGAAATCAGTTTCACTCAAAACCAAGTGAATAGTTAACTTAATAACTCTGTTGATTCTTTCCAAAGGAAATTTCAAAAACAAATAGAAATAATAAAAAAATAAAACAATAGACTTCAATACTCAATGCTCAATGACACACTGAATAGTATCAGGATTGACTCAAATAAGTAAATTTCAACTCAATGTTCAGTTCACTTGTTCAGTCTCCTTTATGAACTGCAAGGCAATTTGAAGTGAACAAATGGGATGGGAAACAACTCCTCACTTCACTGATGCAACGATGTCCTTGAAAAACAAAACACAAAGGCATATACACGTGTGGTCCTACCACCTCGATGAACGTGTATAGAGATGTCCAAGTTCAGAAAACCAGGGTTGGCTCGCCAGTATCCACCACAACCAAGCTGACCTCGTTGACTGCAGAGACAGATTTCAGCTCAAACTTCTCATTCGATTCCACAAGTCATCACAACAGGAACTCGACATAAGGAAAAAACAAGACAACAAACAAAACAAAACAAAACAAAAAAACCCAACCTTGCAACACAAGGCAGAAAGATACAACTAGTCACAATCAATTCCCTTTTTCACACATTAACAATTCAACTTGACCAATTTCTCATTAATAAATCATTTAAAAGGAATATATATATATATACACACATCACTGCTTATGGCTTCTTTCCCCCTAAATAAATCCCACAAATGTGAAATAAAGTGGAGAAACAACATTTGAAAATGACGTGCACTTGGTTAGCTTATAACTCAGACCGCATGGCTAGCAAAACCTCCACGTGAGCTACATTACACTCATTACGCCAATGAAATGAAAAACCATAAATAACCACTTTTAGCAGTAGATTAATTCTCAATTTATCACTTTAAACCACATTTCTTAAACATATTTCTCAAAAACTACAACACAGTATTTTTTTAAACCCATAAAACACAGAACAATGTATATTATGGCTGATCAATAATTCACTCACCAAGAACTGAGGGGTATTGCACAAAAGTAGAATTAAGAAAGCCAGGATAACAGAACAGTCCCGGCTTGACCTAGTTTAATCAGTGTATCCTGGCTTTATCCGTTGCACGTTTGCTGAGCCAGGATGAGAACGCGCGGATATGTCAAGCCAGGTTTATATAGTTTGGATAAATGCACATTCACGGCATTCTTTAAAAGATCACGAAATCGATCACAGAATAACCGATCCGAAAATGGACAAAACGTGTGCGGTAACACAATGTATTAATCATTATATTTTTTTTCTCTCCAAGCTGACAAGTGATAACAGCAAAATAATAAAAGAAAAATATTCCAAAACCATTGTGATCTTGTAACTTTTTTTATGAATGTCAAGTATACACTTTATATTTATTGATCCAGTGAAGTGGAACTAGAATTTGTTACCTAACCCTAACCCAGCCTACATTATCCTTTATTAAGGGATGGGCTAAATCAAAACTAAATTAACTGAAATCATTTGCAATGTATTGTTCTCTAACAAGTCTACCATTTCTGCTATCTGGGAATATGGCAGCATTGTCCCAATCAACATCCAAAGCAACTCTGGGAATATTCTTTTCTCATTCAACAGTACATTTCTACTCTATACTTGCATATATAGATATTAAGTTACATAATTAACATTTTCTGTTCTTCCTGCAGATCCTTTTAAACACACCACCTGTCCGAACCTAGCCACTCCTGATTCTAAAAACACAAAGGCACTTTTAAGAGCCAACCTCTATCTCTTTTATTTTCTATATCTCACATCCTCTCTGTTCTCAATATCTATATTTATGTCCATCTCTCTAATCTATATCTATCTATCTCAGTCTTTATCTGTTGCTTGTTCTTTTCTCTCTGTCTGTCTTTGTCTACTTGTCTGTCTTATTCATCTTTGTCTGTCTGTCTGTATCTGACTGTATTGCAATGGCCACCAAGCATAAACTTGATTCACAGGATCCCCACTACCAAGAGGGGAGACGCATGGCTCTGGAGCTGAAACATGAACACATTCTAGCTGAAGCCAGGGTTAGACTTTTTATACACCTCATTAATTCTATACTTGAACATAACAAATTAAAGTAAAACGTGATGAGGAATGTGTAAGAAGGATGAGTGTAGAAGATTTTATATTGCATGATGCATCCTGCATGCTCTGTGTTACTGAGGGAATATAATATAATAATAATAATAATAATAATAATACTATATGCATTTGGCAGACACTTTTATCCAAAGCGACTTGCAGTGCATTTACAGGGACAATCACCCCAATCACCATCTCCATTATATTTTAGAAGAATGGACTTCCTCCGAGTTACAGAGACTTGGAGAATCTATTCCAAGGCTCATTTAAGCTGTTCAACAGCTTACTAACACACTTTGTTGTGTTTTCCTTTCACTAGTTACCTGCCTTTTGGTTACAGTACTTTTAACAACATCAGTCTTACAAGAAATATTCACTTCAATACACAGAGAGCAGCTGATGAGAGAAAACGTGTACTAGACCCTCCACACACCTTTAAAAGGGATTCTGGTAAGCCGAGGGGGAGGCGAGGAGGGCGACGCCAAGCCTCCGCTACAGGTTATATCTGAATTATTTGACATGTGTTCTAGGAATTTACTATGACAATGTTGGACCAACTCAAATTAGAACAGTAATTGTTTATTGAGAGTTTAAAATATTCAAATATCTAAAAAGACATTAAAAAGTAGATAAAACTTTCAGTGACACTATTGTAGGGACATTACCAAGTACTTAACAGAAATATGTCTGATTTCATAAATTGTTCAGTATTGAAATGAAGAACATGAATGCAGTGTGATAGCCTAACTTGTTCTTATTCTTCTATGTGCTGTGTTACAGCCACATACCCCATGGTTGAGTGCTCCCTGTCAACCAGTGTGGAGGTTCCACTTTCTGCAACCTCAACAAAACTAAATCCTCAAGAGGATTTTGGTAATTCACAGTGATGAATTTATGCATGCATAATTAAAAAAAAATTGTACATTCTAATACTGACTTTTAATTGTTCCTTATCTAAATTATACCTTACCGTTTTATTTCGTGTTTTCTTTACAGAAAAAAATATGGAGAGGCTATCTGATATTTTGGCATCATCTCCTTCTGCTGCTGAGCCTCAAAGAAGCTCGGCATCATCATGGTCTTTTCGGCAGCAGAAAGCCTCAGAGCGCTGGAAAGATGCAAGACCATAGCACCTAAAATGCCTTATTTCAAAAGAGGCTGTTGGTCATCCCCTGTGTTGCCTTTGCAACGAGCCTGCTGTTATTAGGTTGGTTTTCATTAATATCAAACTTCAATTACCCAGGGTAGGTTTGCTGAGTGCCCTGCTTTATAGGATAAGATACATGTCTTTTGGGATGGGAGAAGACTTGGATGATGAAAATTCTTGCTGTGAAGTGACAGTGCTAAACACTGAGCCACACTATGCACATAAATCTTAAATTGAGTGTACTGTACTTTATGAGTTATTCACCTGAAAATAATGTATTATATTATAATATTGTTTTCTTTTCTCCCTATAGGTGCAGAGAGTGTCTTCCTGAGGAGTGGTTCTGTGGGGACTGTGATGTATTGCATCACAAAAAACAGCCACTCCACAACAGGGAATGCGTGATTCGTGGTTTTTTTTTTCAAGCCATTCCTCCAACCTCCTGCATTATTAAAGGGGAAGATGGATATTTCACCCATGAGCAAGGTACATTCTCATGAAAGCCCTAATTTTGCGTTTCAATGTGTGTCTGCCGATAGTTACAGATAATCTAAATTATTGGTTTTCCTTCTTTTTGCCAGCTTGCATTTTGCCAACTGTGAAGGTGCCAGACTGCTCCTGTAGAGCCACAAACTTCACTGTGTTACCAGGCAAACCAGTGATTTTAATTACCATCAATGGTAAAAAAAAATAATCATTAATATTTAGATTTTACACTAGTGTAATGTGGCATTGTGTTTACAATTGCAGAAGTATCAAAACCTATGGAATAGCACATGGTATTGTTTTACCTGAAACAGACAGATATCTTTTTTTTATTTTTGTCCTCCGCAAAGCAAAACAATAGTTAGCATCTCTCCAGCATGAAGTCCAATCAACACAGCAGTGTGGAATTTGGTGAATTAGACAAATATAAATGTGGGATTATAGGAACTTGCGCAATGTCTCTCAACCATTCAAAATTTGCATAATGAACTAAGTGTTGTAAAATTAAGTATGTGGTAATTAAATGTGTATTACGTTTTTTATTGAATTTTTTGTTCCAAGGGCGTTTTGACTTGCATCAGCCACTATATGTATGTCAAACGTGCCAGCAGCAGTGGACCCCTGACTTGAAGGACCTCCTAAGAAGTGGATATTGGCCAGCCTCTGTCAACAATTCCACACTTTATACACTGGACCTCCTGAGCTCCCTTCAAGAACTCAAGATCATTTCTCCGGGATTCTCTAGACAAGCCTTCGCAAAGCTGCTGGAGCATCGCACTAAGTGTGGAGGAAGAGTAAGTGTAAATGTTATTACCATATTATAACATTTCTTTTCATAAGCAGACAATATCACAAATACTATTTAATTCTATGTATTTTCTAGTCTATCAACGGCGATGCACTGCAGCGCAGCTTCTTAGAGCTTTCATATGCATCATTTGAGGAAGACCAGCTCTGCTGTAGTGCTCCTTTCACCTGCCCAGCCTGCACGCCCGAAATGTTGGCTGTTTCAGCAGATGGAAACAGAAAGCTATATCTCTTTCACCGAAACGGAAGGTGGTCTTTACTTCAGTCTTTTTACTGATTCATTTTCTTACTTTATATATTTCATGGATGGATTTTCTATTTTTCTTTCTTCCTCAGCTCTGATGATCCTGGCTTTTTTGAGGGGCTCTTTGTGGCTGAAGACAGTGCGGTGTCTAGATTTGTCGACACCATACAGAAAGCAGTGAGAAATGCAAGTTGGCAAAATAGTTGTTACAATATTAACCATAACCCCCACTTCAACTACTTCTGCCTACCAACTACAAAATCAAATTGAGAGAATAAATGCCATATATTGAATGACACCATTGCTTTTATTTGATTTGTCGTGTTTGTTTTGTGTGTCATAGACACAGGGAAGAGGCACATGTGGGGACTCCCAGTGGACAGCAGCGAGGGAAACGTCAAGGAGGGCTTCAAAATTTGATGAAGAGGGGATGGAGGTTGCTGTGTGCCGTCATGGATTCCTTCTGAAAGCCCTTAATATTAATATGTACAGGGGGGAAATATTTGCCTACCCTATGTATCTTCAGAAGGACCTCATGCCAGCCAAGGCACAATTCTTTGCGATGGACGTGGCTTGCATTATATATATATATATTAATATGTGTTTATATTGTAAAAAAAAAAATCCTTTTGAGGACCCTTTGGCCAGAATTATTTTCATTGGGTCAAATACGGACAACTGTTTGACTGATGTAACATCAAAAGGAGTCTAGGAAAATGTATTGTAAGATCAATACCGATGACTCTTAGGAAGAAATATTATCAGCAGGTCAAATACAGGCTGGCTGACGTAACATTAAAAGTTGCCAATGGGAATGTTTAGAAAGTTCAATATCGAGGGCTCTTTGGCCAGAACTATAAAAAGATCAAGATCGAAGACTCTTTGGCAGAAATATTTTCAGCAAAAATATGTAATAATCTAACATCAGGAGTCTGTGAGTTTATATTTTTAAAAAAAAACCTCTTCGAGTTTATATTGTTTAAAAAATACTTTTGAGAACCCTTTGGTCAGAATTATTTTCAATGGGTCAAATTTGGACAACTGTCTAGCTCTTTAGCATCAGAAGGAGTCAACGAGACCTATACATATAGGGAATAAATATTATCAGCAGGTCAAATATAGAATACTTTAACATCAGGAGTCTGTGAGTTTATATACTTAAATTTTTATTTTATTTTTTAAATAAAAAACTCTTGTGTTTATATTGTTAAAAAAAAATTGAGGACCCTTTGGCCATAATTATTTTCAATGGGTCAAAAAGGGAACACTGTCTGGCTCATGTAACACTATTGTCAAGGAGTCAACGAGAATGTACAGAAAGATTAAGATCGCGGACTTTTTGACAGAAATATTTTCAGCAGGTCAAATATGGAATACTTTAAAATCAGAAGGAGTCTGTGAGTTTAAATTGTAATAAATAAATAAATAAATAAAATAAATAATCTGTGAGTTCATATTGTTAAAAAAACTTTCGACGACTCTTTGGCAAGATTTATTATTAATGGGTCAAATGTGAAATACTTTTACATCTGAAGAAGTCTGTGAAATTATATTGTTAAAAAAACTTGGTTTCTATATTGTTAAAAAAATTGAGAACCCTTTGGCCAGAATTATTTTCAACATTCACTTCGGAATGAGTTAGTTATTAAATTATTGCAATGCAACAAAGTGCATATTCTTATATGTTATTCTTCAATGCACAATGCTTGATCGCATGTGCAATGCATTGCAATAGCAGATTGCATTGCACATCTCTTCAATGCACTTCGGAATGAGTTAGTTCTTGAATGCATTGCAATGCAATAAAAAGCATAATGCTTAGGCCTATATGTAATTATTAATGCACAACGCTTGATCGTACGTGCAATGCATTGTAATAGCAGATTGCATTGCAATATCTTCAAAGCACTTCGGAATAGTTCGTGAATGCACTGCACTGCAAATAAATGTATTGCTTATATGTTAATCTTCATTGCAAAACGCTTGTGCGTATAAAAGCAGATTGCACATCTCTTCAATGTACTTTGGAATGTGTTCGTTTTTGAATGCATTGCAATGCAACAAAAAGCATAGGGTGAATTCAGGTAAAGTGGGACATCAGGTTGAGTGGGACACTTAAGCTTTTGGGTACTGTAAAGGGTTAATTTTGTAAGCCAATCACAACAATTGTTACTGTGTTGTAGCTGAATGTCTATTGGATATGAAATAAATGTTGTGATTGGTGTGACATTACAGATGTGTTCCAGACTTTTTTTTTTTCAAATTGCTTGACTCCTGTGACCTCATGGTAAGCCACCCGGCAAGTGTAAATCTATTTTAGAATAATAAGGTTGATAATTCTGTCACTTATGATTTAACAATAAAACATTTGCTTTTACACACATTTATACTGTTTGTGTATTAGAGATTAATAACAATGAGCATCTAACTGTATAAAATATTTGTGAAAATTAGATTTACAGCACCGTCCCACTCAACCTGACAGTGTTAGGTTGAGTGGGACAGTGCATTTCAGGTTGAGCGGGACAGTTTTAGAGCTAATGCTAGCAAACACAGTGCAGCCATTTCATGAGCAAAAATAAAATTTTAAAGTTATAAGTAATAATAATGTATTTGAATATACAATTTTAGTTTGGTCACTTCAATATACACAAGATGGTACCCATACAGAGAGGAGAGGGGCAGAGAGAGAGAGTGAAGAAAGCAATACAGGACAGAACGGGGCAATACAGAAAAGGAAAAGACAGCAAAGTAGGAAAGGAAAAAAAGGGGCTATTGAAGAATATGAGCAGGAGGTGACTGAAGGACACAAACCAAAATTAGGGTTTTTAGCCAGGGTATGGAACATCCCAAAATCAACACTGCAAAGGGGAGTGAAAGGGGAGTGAGTGGCTACTGCCATGCCTCAGTTAAGAGCCCCCTGCTCTCAGCTCAGGTAAAAGGATGTAGGCTTAATGAAAGTTACATTCATTTAATGTTGAGTGAAGTTTACAATGTTAAAATGTTTGCATTAGTTCCAGAAATCCATTTTAAAAAATCCTTCCAAGTATTAATTGATTGAAGGTCTCGGTTGTTGTATTGGGCGCTTCATAATGCGCACACATTTTCAATGCATGTATTCTGGTTTTATTTTTACGTTTAATACAACATCCCAAATTCATGGGAATTGGGGGGTTGTTTTCTCATGTTCATTTTAACCATAAAATAGTGTCCCACTTTCCCCAACATAGTGTCCCACTCAACCTGAGTGCTTCCAGTTTGCTGAAGAGGGTGTCAGATGGTGTTTAAAGATTAACAGTTTGTTAATAAATACATAAATTGGGGAAATTTCACCATAGTGGCCTTTATTACAATCTATTTAAACAAAACAATACAATTTTAATACATTCTAACTTATGTAGGTTGTTTAAAATGCAATTTACCAAAAATTGTCCCACTTTACCTGACTTCACCCTAATCCTTATGTCATTTTTCAATGCACAACGCTTGATCGTGTGCAATGCATTGCAATAGCCGATTGCATTGCTCATCTCTTCAATGCACTTTGGAATGAGTTAGTTCTTGAATGCATTGCAATGCAACAAAAAGTATAATGCTTATATCATATGTCATTCTTCAATGCACAACGCTTGGTCGTAAGTGCAATGGATTGCAATAGCAGATTGCATTGCAATCTCTTCAATGCACTTTTCGGAATAGTTCGTGAATGCAATGCACTGCAAATAAGTGTATATTGCTTATATGTTATTCTTCATTGCACAACGCTTGATCGCAAAGTGCAATGCATTGCGGTAGCAGATTGCATTGCAATCTCTTCAATGCACTTTTCAGAATAGTTCGTGAATGCAATGCACTGCAAATAAGTGTATATTGCTTATATGTTATTCTTCATTGCACAACGCTTGATCGCAAAGTGCAATGCATTGCGGTAGCAGATTGCATTGCAATCTCTTCAATGCACTTCGGAATAGTTCGTGAATGCATTGCACTGCAAATAAGTGTATATTGCTTATGTTATTCTTCATTGCACAAAGCTTGATCGTATGTGCAATGCATTGCAATAACAGATTGCATTGCACATCTCCTCAATGCACTACGGAATGAGTTAGTTATTGAATGCATTGCAATGCAACAAAAAGCATAATGCTTTTATGTCATTCTTCAATGCACGACGCTTGATCGTCAGTGCAATGCATTGCGATAGCAGATTGCATTACAATCACTTCGGAATAGTTTGTGAATGCATTGCACTGCAAATAAGTGCATATTGCTTACATGTTAATCTCCAATGCCAACGCTTGATCATGTGTAATGCAACAGCAGATTGGATTGCACATATCTTTAATGCACTACGGAATTATTTAGTTATTGAATGCATTCCAATGCAACAAAGTGCATATTGCTTATATGTTACGCTCCAACTAATCTTTCATTATTTCTAACTAATTTTTCTTTCTTTTTCTAACAATTTTTTCTTTCTTTCTTTCTAACTAATCTACCTTTCTTTCATTCTAACTAATATTTATTTTTTAACTAATCTATCTTTCCTTCTACTAATCTTTCTTTCTTTCTAACTAATCTTTTTTCTAAATAACCTTTCTCCCTTTCTAACTAATATATCTCTCTTTCTAAAGAAGTCTTTCTAGCTAATCTTTCTTTCTTTCTAACTAATCTATCTATCTTTTTTCTGTCTAACTAATCTTTCTTTTTTTCTTTCTAACTGAACTTTCTAACTTGTCTTTCTTTCTTTCTTTTAACTAATCTTTCTTTCTTACTTTCTTACTAATCCTTCTTTCTTTCTAAGTAATCTTTCTAAGTTCTCTTTCTTTATTGATAACTAATCTTTCTAACTAATATTTTTTTCTTTCTAACTAATCTTTATTTATTTATTTCTTACTAATCTTTCTGTTTTTCTTTCTGACTGATTTTTCTTTCTTTTTCTAAATAATCTTTCTTTCTTTCTAACAATGTTTCTTTCTTTCATTCTAACTAATTTTTCTTTCAAACTAATCTGTATATCTTTTGAAAGCATCCTTTCTTTCTAACTAATCTTTTTTTCTAAATAACCTCCCTTTTAATCGTTCTTTTTTCTTTCTTACTAATATTTTTTTCTTTCTAACTAATCTTTATTTATTTCTTACTAATCTTTCTGTTTTTGTTTCTGACTGATTTTTCTTTCTTTTTCTAACTAATCTTTCTTTCTTTCTAACCAATCTTTCTTTCTTTCTTTCTTTCTTACTTTCTTTCTTTCTTCTTTCTTTCTTTCTTTCTTTCTTTCTTTCCAATTAATCTATCTTTCTAACTAATCTATCTTTCATTCTAACTAATCTTTCTTTCAAACTAATCTGTATATATTTTTAAAGCATCCTTTCTAAATAATCTTTCTTTTTTCTTTCTTTGTTTCTTTCTTTGTTTCTTTCTAATCTTTCTTTCTTTCAACTAATCTTTCTTTCTAACTTATCTATCTTTCTTTCTTTCAACAATTTTTTTCTAACTAATCTTTCTTTCTAACTAACTATCTTCTAACTAATCAATCTATCTTTCTTTCTGTCTAACTAATCTTTCTTTCTTTCTAACTAATCTTCTTTCTATCTTCTAACTAATCTTTCTTTCTAAATAATTCAATTTCCAAATAATCTTTCTTTCTAAACAATTTCTTTCCAACTAATCTTTCATTCTTTCTTTCTAACAAATTTTTCTTTATATTTTCTAACTAATCTTTCTTTCTTTCTAACTGATCTTTCTTTCAAATTAATCAGTCTATCTACTAATCTTTCTTTCTTTCATTCTAACTAATCTTTCTTTCTATCTTTCTAACTAATCTTTCTTTCTAAATAATTCAATTTCCAAATAATCTTTCTTTCTAAACAATTTCTTTCCAACTAATCTTTCATTCTTTTTTTTCTAACAAATTTTTCTTATATTTTCTAACTAATCTTTCTTTCTAACTGATGTTTCTTTCAAATTAATCAGTCTATCTCTCTAAAGAATTCTAATCTTTCATTCTCTCTTTCTAACAAATTTTTCTTTATATTTTCTAACTAATCTTTCTTTCTAACTGATGTTTCTTTCAAATTAATCAGTCTATCTCTCTAAAGAATTCTAATCTTTCATTCTCTCTTTCTAACAAATTTTTCTTTATATTTTCTAACTAATCTTTCTTTCTTTCTAACTGATCTTTTTTTCAAATTAATCAGTCTATCTCTCTAAAGAATTCTTTCTAACTAATCTTTCTTTCTTAACTATTTTTCTGTCTAAATATTAGTTACATTTCCAACCAATCTTTATTTCCAACTAATTTTTCTTTCTTTCTGTCTAACCTTTCTTTCTTTCATTCTTTCATTCTTTCATTCTTTCTTTCTTTCTTTCTTTCTTTCTTTCTTTCTTTCTTTCTTTCTAACTAGTCTCTTTCTAAGTAATATATCTTTCGTTCTTTCTTTCTAACTAATCTTTCTTTTTGCTAACTAATCTTTCTTTTTTTCTTTCTTTCTTTCATTCATTATTTCTAACAAATCTTTATTTCTTTCTTTTTTCTTTCTAACTGATCTTTCATTGTTTTTTCAACTAATCTTTATATCTAAATAATTTGTTTCCAACAAATCTTTATTCTAAAAAAATTCTTTCTTTCTAACTAATATTTCTTTCTTTCTAATTAATCTATTTGTCTTTCTAATTAATCTTCTTTCTATCTAACTAATCTTTCTTTCTTTCTTTCTGTCTAACTAATGTTTGTTTCTTTCTTTCTTTCAAACTAATCTTTCTTCCTTTCATTCTAACTAATCTTTTTTTAACTATATCTTTCTTTTAAACTAATCTTTCTTCCTTTCTTTCATTCTAACTAATCTTTCTTTTTAACTAATCTATCTATCTTTCTAAATATTTTTTTCTAACTAATCTTTCTTTCTTTCTCTCTAACTAATCTTTTTTCTTTATAACTAATCTATCTATCTTTCTGTCTAACTAATCTTTCTTTCTTTATAACTAAACTTTCTTTTTTTTTCTTTCTAACTGAACTTTCTTTCTAACTTGTCTTTTCTTTCTTTCTTTCTTTCTTTCTTTCTTTCTTTCTTTCTTTCTTTCTTCTTTCTTTCTTTCTTTCTTTCTTTCATTCTAACTAATCTTTCTTTCGTTCTTTCTTACTAATCCTTCTTTCTTTCTAAGTAATCTTTCTAAGTACTCTTTCTTTATTGATAACTATCTTTCTAACTAATATTTTTTTCTTTCTAACTAATCTTTATTTATTTATTTCTTACTAATCTTTCTGTTTTTCTTTCTGGCTGATTTTTCTTTCTTTTTCTAACTAATCTTTCTTTCTTTCTAACTAATCTTTTTTTCTAAATAACCTTTCTCCCTTTCAAAATAATCATTCTTTTTTCTTTCTTTCTTTCTAACTAATCTATCTATCTTTCTTTCTGTCTAACTAATCTTTTTTTCTTTCATTCTAACTAATCTTTCTTTTTTCTTTCTAACTGAACTTTCTTTCTAACTTGTCTTAATTTCTTTCTTTCTTTCTAACTAATCTTTCTTTCTTTATTTCTTACTAATCCTTCTTTTTTTCTAAGTAATCTTTCTAAGTACTCTTTCTTTATTGATAACTAATCTTTCTAACTAATATTTTTTTCTTTCTAACTAATCTTTATTTATTTATTTCTTACTAATCTTTCTGTTTTTCTTTCTGACTGATTTTTCTTTCTTTTAACTAATCTTTCTTTCTTTCTAACCAATGTTTCTTTCTTTCATTCTAACTAATTTTTCTTTCAAACTAATCTGTATATCTTTTTAAAGCATCCTTTCTTTCTTTCTAACTAATCTTTTTTTCTAAAAAACCTTTCTCCCTTTCTAACTAATCATTCTTTTTTCTTTCTCACTAATATTTTTTTCTTTCTAACTAATCTTTATTTATTTATTTATTACTAATCTTTCTGTTTTTCTTTCTGACTGATTTTTCTTTTTCTAACTAATCTTTCTTTCTAACCAATCTTTCTTTCTTTCTTTCTAACTAATCTTTCTTTCTTTCTTTCTTTCTTTCTTTCTTCTTTCTTTCTTTCTTTCTTTCTAACTAACCTTCCTTTCTTTCTAACTTATCTATCTTTCTAACTAAAGATTTTTTCTAACTAATCTTTATTTCTTTCTAACTTATCTATCTTTCTAACTAATCTTTCTTTTTTTCTTTCTAACTGATCTTTCTTTCTATCTAATCTTTCTATCTTATTTTCTAACTAATCTTTCTTTCTTTCTAACTAATCTTTCTTTCTAACTAATCTATCTATCTTTCTGTCTAACTAATCTTTCTTTCTTTCTAACTAAACTTTCTTTTTTTTCTTTCTAACTGATCTTTCTTTCTAACTTGTCTTTCTAACTAATCTTTCTTTCTTTTTTTTCTTACCAATCTTTCTGTCTTTCTTTCTGATTAATTTTTCTTTCTTTTTTCAACTAATCTTTCTTTCTTTCTAACTAATCTTTCTTTCTTTCTTTCATTCTAACTAATCTTTCTTTTAAACATCTGTCTATCTTTCTAATGAATTCTTTCTAACTAATCTTTATTTCTTTCATTCTAACTAATCTTTCTTTCAAACTAATATGTCTATCTTTTAAAGAATTCTTTCTAAATAGTCTTTTTTTTCTAAATAACCTTTCTTTCTAACTAATCATTCATTCTAAATAATGTCTTTATTTCTTTCTTTCTTTCTTTCTTTCTTTTCTTTTCTTTTCTTTCTCTCTTTCTTTTTCTCTAACTAATATTTCTTTCTTTTTATATAATCTTTCTTTCTAACTAATCTTTCTTTCTAAATTATTTCTTTCAACCTAATCTTTCTTTCTTTCTAACTAATCTATATATCTTTCTAACTTATCTTTCTTTCTTTCAAACTAATCTTTCTTTCTTTTTAACTAATCTTTACTTTTAACTAATCGTTCTTTCTTTCTAACTAATCGTTTGTTCGTTCTTTCTTTCTTTCTTTTTTTCTTTCTAATTAATCTCTCTTTCTTTATAACTAATCTGCCTTTCTAAATAATTTCTTTCCTACTAATCTTTTTTTCTTTCCTTCTAACTAATCTTTCTTTCTAATTAATCTTTATCTCTAACTAATCTTTTGTTCTTTCTAACTAATCGATCAATCTTTCTAACTTTCTTTCTTTCAAACTAATCTTTTTTTCTTTCTAATGACCAGTAGTTGTCTAGTAGTCTATAGTATAGTGTCCATATGTTACCTTTTTAACATATTTCTGCCCTTAGACTCCTCAACTTGAACATTCATGCTCATTGACTCCTCCTTATAATTTTATTACCAAGACAGTATTCCACATTTGCCCTTTTTAACATATTTCTGGACAAAGATTTGTCGATCTTGAACTCTCTTTACATACTCATGGACTCCTTCTGTTGATGCAATAGCCAGACAGTAGTTCATATATTGTTTTTTGTATAATTATATTGTATAATTTATGGCCAAAGACTTGACGATTCAGGCTAATTGACTCCTTCGGAGATTTCATCAGCCATACAGTAGTCCAAATTTAAACTACTGAACATTTTTCTGGCCAAAGAGTCCTCGATCTTGAACTCTCTATAGACTATTTCTGAATAGCCAGACATTTATCCATATTTGACCTGTTTAACATATTTGTGACTCAGGATCACAAAACCAGTCTTAAGTAGCACGGGTATATTTGTGGGAATAGCCAACAAAACACTGTATGAGTCAAAATTATCGATTTTTCTTTTATGCCAAAAATCATTAGGATATTAAGTAAAGATCATGATCCATGAAGATATTTAGTATATTTCCTACCTTAAATATATCAAAATTGTATTTTTGTAAGTGGATGCAGCACAATAACCAACAGAAATGGAAACCTTTAAAGGCGATTTTCTCAATATTTAGATTTTTTTGCACCCTCAGATTCCAGATTTCAAATAGTTGTATCTCGGCCAAATATTGTCATATCCTAACATACCATACATCAATGGAAAGCTTATTTATTCAGCCTTCAGATGATGTATACATCTCAATTTTAAAAAGTGGACACATAAGACTGCTTTTGTGGTCCAGGGTCACATTTATGGTCAAAGAATCTTCAAACTTGACCATTAAAGCTCATAGCTAGATCTCTTGTTATTTCAGCCATACAGTTGTCCATATTTGACCCACAGAAAATTTTTCTGGCCAAAGATTTGTCGATCTTGAACTTTCTATACATACTCATAGACTCGTTTTCATGTTATTTCGGCCTTACAGTAGTCCATAATTGACCTACAGACATTTTTTCCTGGCCAAAGTATCCTCGATCTTGAACTCTCTGTACTGTAGACTCTTAGAGTTGATTCATTAGCCAGACATATATCCATATTTAACATATTTTTGGCCTAAGACTTCTCAAACTTGCACATTCAACAGACTCCTACTGATGAACGATTAGCCAGACATTAGTCCATATTTGACCTGTTTAATATATGTATTGCCATAGAGTCCTCAAACTGGAACGTTCAATCTCATTGACTTCTATTTCATTAGCCAGGCAGTTCACAGTTTAACCATTGAACATATTTCTTACCAAAGAGTCCTCGGTAGGAAGACAATAGTCCGTATTTGACCTATTGAACACATTTATGGCGAATGTTTAATCGATCTTAAACTTACAATACATGCTCATAGACTCGTTCTCAAGTTTTATCAGCCATACAGTAGTCCTAGTTTGACCAACTGAACATATTTCTGGAAAAGGTGTCCTCAATCTGAAACTCTATATAAATACTCATAGACTCCTTCTGATGATTCATTAGCCAGCCATTAGTCCATATTTGATCTGTTTAACATTATTTTGGACAAAGATTAGTCAATCTTGGACTTAATATACATGTTCAGTGACTCATTCTGATGATTCATTAGCCATACATTAGTCCATTTTTGACCTATTGGACAAATTTATGGTGAAAGTTTCTTAGATCTCGAACTTTCTATACATACTCATAGACATAGAAATCTCTTGCTTTATCAGCCAGACAGTAGAACATTTTTGATCTACTGAACATATTTCTGGCCAAAGAGTCCTAGATCTTGAACTTTCTATACATACTCATAGACTCCTTTTGATGATTCATTAGCCAGACATTAGTCCATATTTGACCTGTTTAACATATTTATTGACAAAGAATCTTCAAACTTGACCATTCAAGTTGATTGAACCCTTCGGATGTTTCATCAGCTATACAGTAGTCCATATTTGACCTACTAAACATATTTCTGGACAAAGATTTGTCGATCTTAAACTCTCTATACATACTCATAAACTCTCTCTGATGATTCACTAGCCAGAGATTTATCCATAATTGACCCATTTAACATATTTCTGGCCAAAGACTCCTCAAACTTGAACATTCATGCTCATTGACTCCTTCTAATTATTTATTAGCCACACATTATTCCACATTTGACCTATTTAACAGATTTCTGCAAAAAGATTTGTCGATCTTGAATTCTCTTTACATACTCATAGACTCCTTCCGATGATTTATTAGACAGACAGTAGTATGGACTGTCTATATGGAATATGGATTCAACCTGTTTAACATATTTATAGCCAAAGACTCCTGAAACTTGAACATTCAAGCTCATTGACTCCTGATGATTCATTAGCCAGACAGTAGTCCAAATTTGACCTATTTAACATATTTCTGATTCTTGGTCCACCAAAGTCAGGAAATCAGATTGCTCTTGACTTTGGCCCTTTGGCATCGAATGTTAACACTCAAGTGAGGAACCTTGGAGTGATTTTTGATTCTGAAATGAAATTTGATAAGCAAGTAAATGCGGTGGTCAAGGGAAGCTTTTTTCAACTGAGGGGCATTGCCAAATTAAAAGGCGTCCTGTCTTCCAAGGATATGGAAGCTGTGATTCATGCATTCATCACGTCCAGATTAGATTACTGTAATTCTCTGTATTTGGGGCTGCCTAAAAAGCTCCTTTCACGGCTTCAACTGGTGCAGAATGCTGCGGCTAGATTGTTGACTGGTACCAGGAAATGGTCCAGCATCTCTCCGGTGTTGGCTTCTCTGCATTGGCTTCCAGTTGAGTATAGAGTGCAATTCAAGGTTCTTTTAATGGTTTTTAAAGGTCTACATGGGCTCGCTCCTGTATATATTTCGAGTTTGTTACAGCAGCATGTTGCGACTAGACCACTTAGATCTTCGCAAAGCTTTACTTTAAATGTACCAAGAGCTCGGTTAAAAACCAAGGGAGATCGTGCTTTCGAGGTAGCAGCACCGCGTCTATGGAATACTCTACCTTTATATATTTAGATCTTGTGATTCCATCGAGGGGTTTAAGTCTAGTTTAAAGACCTATCTTTTCTCGGTTGCTTTTAACTGTTCTTAGCTATATGTGGTTTTTATGTTGTGTGTTGTTTTTTGTTTAAGTTGCATCTGTCTAATTATTTTTGTACAGCTGGGTCTGTAAAGCACTTTGGTCAACTCGTGTTGTTTTTAAACGTGCTTTAGAAATAAATATGATTGATTGATTGATTGATTTCTGCACAAAGATTTGTCGATCTTGAACTCTCTTTACATACTCATAGACTACTTCTCATGATTAGCTAGACATTAGTCCATATTTGACCTGCTTAACATATTTATGGCGAAGGACTCTTTAAACTTGAACATTGAAAGCTAATTGACTCCTTCGGATGTTTCATCAGCCATACAGTAGTCCATATTTGACTGATGAAATTATTTCTACCAAAGAGTCCTCGATCTTGATCATTCTATACATTCTCATTGAGTGCTTTTTTTTATGTTACATCAGCCAGACATTGTCCATAATTGACCCATTGTAAATAATTCTGGCCAAAGTGAGTTTTATTAACAATATAAACTCACAGATTTTTTTTATTGTTTTATTTTTAATAATATAAATTCTGCCAAAGAGTCCTCGATCTTGATCTTTCTAAACATTCTCATTGACTGCTTTTGATGTTAAATCAGCCTAACAATTATTCATATTTGAACTGCTGGAAATAGTTCTGGCCAAGAGCCCTCGATATTGAACTTTCTTAACATTCCCATTGGCAACTGATGTTACGTCAGCCAGCCTGTATTTGACCTGCTGAAAATATTTCTTCCAAAGAGTCCTCGATCTTGATCTTTCTATACATTCTCATAGACTCCTTTTGATGTTACATCAGCTAGACAGTTGTCCATATTTGACCCATTGAAAATAATTCTGGCCAAAGGGTCCTTGATCTTGATCTTCTATACATTCTCATTGACAGCGTTTGATGTTACACCAGCCAGACAGTTTTCCATATTTGACCCATAGAAAATAATTCTGGCCAAAGGGTCCTCAAAAGTTTTTTTTTTAACAAAATAAAAATTCACAGATTTTATTGTTTTATTTTTAACAATATAAACTCACAGACTCCTTCTGATGTTAAAATATTCTATATTTGACCAGCTGAAAAAATTCTCCCAAAGAGTCCTCGATCTTAATATTTCTATACATTCTCATTGACTCCTTTTGATGTTACATCAGCCAGACAGTTGTCCATATTTGACCCATTGAAAATAATTCTGGCCAATGGGTCCTCAAAAGTATTTTTTTAACAATTTAAACTCACAGTTTTTTTTTCCAATATAAATTCACTGACTCCTTCTGATGTTAAAATATTCTATATTTGACCTGCTGAATAAAAATCTGCCAAAGAGTCCTCGATCTTGATCTTCCATTGACTGCTTTTTTTGATGTTACATCAGCCAGAAAGTTGTTCATATTTGACTCATCTGAATTAATGAATTAATTTATGGCCAAAGGGTCCTAAGAAGTTTTTTTTAACAATATAAACTCAGATTTTTTTATTGTTTTTATTTTTTAACAATATAATCTTACAGACTCCTTCTGGTGTTAAAATATTCTATATTTGACCTGGTGAAATTATTTCTACCAAAAAGTCCTTAATCTTAATCTTTCTATACATTCTCATTGACTGCTTTTTTATGTTACATCACATATGGACAGTTATCCATATTTGATTCATGGAAAATAATTCTGGCCAAAGGTCCTCAAAAGGTTTTTTTTTTTTTTTTAACAAAATAAAAATTCACAGATTTTTTTATTGTTTTATTTTTAACAATATAAACTCACAGACTTCTGATGTTTAAATATTCCATATTTGACCTGATGAAATTATTTCTACCAAATAGTCCTTAATCTTAATCTTTCTAAACATTCTCATTGACTCCTTTTGATGTTACAGCCAGACAGTTGGGACCCATTATGTGACCCACATATGTGACCCATTGAAAACAATTCTGGCCAAAGGGTCCTCAAAAATATTTTGTTAACAATATAAACTTTGTTAACTTTTTTTTTTTTTACAATATAAACTCACAGATTATTATTAATATTATTATTTTTACAATATAAACTCAGAGACTCCTTCTGATGTTAAAGTATTCTATATTTGACCTCCTAAAAACAATTCTGCCAAAGAGTCCTTTATCTTGATCTTTCTCTACATTCTCATTGATTGCTTTTGATGTTACATCAGCCAGACATATTTGACCTGCTGAAAATAGTTCTGGCCAAAGAGCCCTCGATATTGAACTTTCTAAACATTCCCATTGGCAACTTCTAATGTTACGTCAGCCAGCCTGTATTTGATCTGATGAAATTATTTCTGCCAAAGAGATCTTATTTATATATAAATTTTATATATATATATATATATATATATATATATATATATATATTATATATATATATATATATATATATATATATATATATATATATATATAGATATAAATATGACTCTGAAACTATATTATATAGTATTAGAATGAATATATATATACATATAAATATATTAATTATTTATTTATTTATTTATTTATTTATTATTTTTTTTACAATTTAAACTCACAGGCTCCTTCTGATGTTGAAATATTCTATATTTGACATGCTGAAAAAATTCTGCCAAAGAGTCGGTGATCTTAATCTTTCTTTACATTCTCATTGACTGCTTTTTTTGATGTTACATCAGCCAGACAGTTGTCCATATTTGACCCACTGAAAATAATTCTGGCCAAAGGGTCATCAAAAGTTTTTTTTGTTTTTTTATAACATAAACTCACTATATCAAGATTCGAAGACTCTTTGACAGAAATATTTTCAGCAAAAATATGGAATAATTTAACATCAGAAGGAGTCTGTGAGTTTCTAGTGTAATTTTTTTTTTTTACAATATATAAAAAAATCTGGGACCCTTTTACAATGGGTCAAATACCTTTCAAAAAGAAAAAAAAAATTCTTTGAGTTTATGTTGTTTAAAAACTCCTTTTGAGGACTCTTTGGCCAGAATTATTTTCATTGGGTCAAATACGGACAACTGTTTGACTGATGTAACATCAAAAGAAGTCTAGGAAAATGTATTGTAAGATCAAGACCGAGGACTCTTTGGAAGAAATATTATCAGCAGGTCAAATATAGGCTGGCTGACGTAACATTAAAAGTTGCCAATGGGAATGTTTAGAAAGTTCACTATCGAGGGCTCTTTGGCCAGAACTATAAAAAGATCAAGATCGAAGACTCTTTGGCAGAAATATTTTCAGCAAAAATATGTAATAATCTAACATCAGGAGTCTTTGAGTTTATATTAAAAAAAAAACCTCTTCGAGTTTATATTGTTTAAAAAATTCTTTTGAGGAACCTTTGGTCAGAATTATTTTCAATGGGTCAAATATGGACAACTGTCTAGCTCTTTTAGCATCAGAAGGAGTCAATGAGACATATACATATAGGGAATAAATATTTTCAGCAGGTCAAATATGGAATACTTTAAAATTAGGAGTCTGTGAGTTTATATACTTAAATTTTTATTTTTTTTTAAATAAAAAACTCTTGTGTTTATATTGTTAAAAAGAAATTGAGGACCCTTTGGCCATAATTATTTTCAATGGGTCAAAAAAAAATGGAATACTTTAAAATCAGAAGGAGTCTGTGAGTTTAAATTGTAATAAATAAATAAATAAATAAATAAATAAATAAATAAATAAATAAATAAATAAATAAATAAATAAATAAATAAAATAAATAATCTGTGATTTCATATTGTTAAAAAAACTTTCGACGACTCTTTGGCAAGAATTATTATTAATGGGTAAAATGTGAAATACTTTTACATCTGAAGAAGTCTGTGAGATTATATTGTTAAAAAAAAAATTGAGAACCCTTTGGCCAGAATTATTTTCAACATTCACTTCGGAATGAGTTAGTTCTTGAATGCATTACAATGCAACAAAAAGCATAATGCTTATATGTCATTCTTCAATGCACAACGCTTGATCGTAAATGCAATACAATGCAACAGCAGATTGCATTGCAATCTCTGTAATGCACTATGGAATGAGTTAGTTATTAAATGTATTGCAATGCAACAAAGTGCATATTCTTATAGGTTATTCTTCAATGCACAATGCTTGATCGCATGTGCAATGCATTGCAATAGCAGATTGCATTGCACATCTCTTCAATGCACTTCGGAATGAGTTAGTTCTTGAATGCATTGCAATGCAATAAAAAGCATAATGCTTAGGCCTATATGTAATTATTAATGCACAACGCTTGATCGTACGTGCAATGTATTGCAATAGCAGATTGCATTGCAATATCTTCAAAGCACTTCGGAATAGTTCGTGAATGCACTGCACTGCAAATAAGTGTATTGCTTATGTTATTCTTCATTGCACAACGCTTGTGCGTATAAAAGCAGATTGCAAATCTCTTCAATGCACTTTGGAATGAGTTAGTTCTTGAATGCATTGCAATGCAACAAAAAGCATAATGCTTATATGTCATTCTTCAATGCACAACGCTTGATCGTAAGTGCATTGGATTGCAATAGCAGATTGCATTGCAATCTCTTCAATGCACTTTTCGGATTAGTTCGTGAATGCAATGCACTGCAAATAAGTGTATATTGCTTATATGTTATTCTTCATTGCACAATGCTTGATCCTATGTGCAATGCATTGCAATAGCACATTTCATTGCACATCTCTTCAGTGCACTAGGGAATGAGTTAGTTCTTGAATACATTGCAATGCAACAAAAAGCATAATGCTTATATGTCATTCTTCAATGCACAACGCTTGATCGTAAGTGCATTGGATTGCAATAGCAGATTGCATTGCAATCTCTTCAATGCACTTTTCGGAATAGTTTGTGAATGCATTGCACTGCAAATATTTTTCTTTCTTTTTCTAACTAATGTTTCTGTCTTTCTTTCTAACTAATCTACCTTTCTTTCATTCTAACTAATATTTATTTTTTAACTAATCTATCTTTCTAAAGAATTCTTTCTACTAATCTTTCTTTCTTTCTAATTAATCTTTTTTTCTAAATAACCTTTCTCCCTTTCTAACTAATCATTCTTTTCTCTTTATTACTAATATTTTTTTCTTTCTAACTAATCTTTATTTATTTCATTTATTTTATTTATTTACATTTATTTATTTCAAAATCTTATATTTCTTTCTGACTGATTTTTCTTTCTTTTTCTAACTAATCTTTCTTTCTTTCTAACCAATCTTTCTTTCTAACCATTCTTTCTTTCTTTCTTTCTTTCTTTCTTTCACTTTTCTTTCTTTCTTTCTTTCTAATTAATCTATCTTTCTAACTAATCTATCTTTCATTCTAACTAATCTTTCTTTCAAACTAATCTGTATTTTTAAAGCATCCTGTATTTTTAAAGCATCCTTTCTAAATAATCTTTCTTTCTTTTTTCTTTCTTTGTTTCTTTCTTTGTTTCTTTCTAATCTTTCTTTCTTTCAACTAATCTTTCTTTCTAACTTATCTATCTTTCTTTCTAACAATTTTTTTCTAACTAATCTTTCTTTCTAACAGATCTATCTTTCTAACTAATCTATCTTTCTTTCTAACTAATCAATCTATCTTTCTTTCTGTCTAACTAATCTTTCTTTCTTTCTTTCTTTCTAACTAATCTTTCTTTCTATCTTTCTAACAATCTTTCTTTCTTTCTAACTGATCGTTCTTTCAAATGAATCAGTCTATCTACTAATCTTTCTTTCTTTCATTCTAACTAATCTTTCTTTCTATCTTTCTAACTAATCTTTCTTTCTAAATAATTAAATTTCCAAATACTCTTTCTTTCTAAACAATTTCTTTCCAACTAATCTTTCATTCTTTCTTTCAACAAATTTTTCTTTATATTTTCTAACTAATCTTTCTTTCTTTCTAACTGATGTTTCTATCAAATTAATCAGTCTATCTCTCTAAAGAATTCTAATCTTTCATTCTTTCTTTCTAACAAATTTTTCTTTATATTTTCTAACTAATCTTTCTTTTTTTCTAACTGATCTTTCTTTAAATTAATCAGTCTATCTACTAATCTTTCTTTCTTTCTTTCTAACTAATCTTTCTTTCTATCTTTCTAACTAATCTTTCTTTCTAAATAATTCAATTTCCAAATAATCTTTCTTTCTAAACAATTTCTTTCCAACTAATCTTTCATTCTTTTTTCTAACATATTTTTCTTTATATTTTCTAACTAATCTTTCTTTCTTTCTAACTGATCTTTCTTTAAAATTATTTAGTCTATCTCTCTAAAGAATTCTTTCTAACTAATCTTTCTTTCTTAACTATTTTTCTGTCTAAATAATTACATTTCCAACTAATCTTTATTTCCAACTAATTTTTCTTTCTTTCTGTCTAACCTTTCTTTCTTTCTTTCTTTTCTTTCTTTTTTTCTTTCTTCTTTCTTTCTTTCTTTCTTTCTTTCTAACTAGTCTCTTGCTAAGTAATATTTCTTTCGTTTTTTCTTTCTAACTAATCTTTTCTTTCTTTTTTTTCTTTCTTCATTCTTTCTATAACAAATCTTTATTTCAAACAAATAAATAATTTGTTTCCAACAAATCTTTATTCTAAAAAAGATTATTCTTTTCTAACTAACATTTCTTCCTTTCTAATTAATCTATTTATCTTTCTAATTAATCTTCTTTCTAACTAATCTTTCTTTCTTTCTTTTTCTTTCTTTCTTTTCTTTCTTTTAAACTAATCTTTCTTCCTTTCTTTCATTCTAACCAATCTTTCTTTTTTAACTAATCTATCTTTCTTTCAAACTAATCTTTCTTCCTTTCTTTCATTCTAACTAATCTTTCTTTTTTAACTAATCTATCTATCTTTCTAAATAATTCTTTCTAACTAATCTTTCTTTCTTTCTCTCTAACTAATCTTTTTTCTTTATAACTAATCTATCTATCTTTCTAACTAATTTTTCTTTCTTTATAACTAATCTATCTATCTTTCTGCCTAACTAATCTTTCTTTCTTTCTTTATAACTAAACTTTCTTTTTTTCTTTCTAACTGAACTTTCTTTATAACTTGTCTTTTCTTTCTTTCTTTCTTTTCTTTCTTTCTTTCTTTTCTTTCTTTCTTTCTTACTTTCTTTCTTTCTTTCTTTCAAACTAATCTTTCTTCTTTTCTTTCATTCTAACTAATCTTTCTTTTTTAACTAATCTATCTTTCTTTCAAACTAATCTTTCTTCCTTTCTTTCATTCTAACTAATCTTTCTTTTTTAACTAATCTATTTTTCTTTCAAACTAATCTTTCTTCCTTTCTTTCATTCTAACTAATCTTTCTTTTTCAACTAATCTATCTATCTTTCTAAATAATCTTTCTTTCTCTCTAACTAATCTTTTTTCTTTATAACTAATCTATCTATCTTTCTTTCTTTCTAACTATTTTTTCTTTCTTTATAACTAATCTATCTATCTTTCTGTCTAACTAATCTTTCTTTCTTTCTTTATAACTAAACTTTCTTTTTTTTTTTCTAACTGAACTTTCTAACTTGTCTTTTCTTTCTTTTCTTTCTTTCTTTCTTTCTTTCTTTTCTTTCATTCTAACTAATCTTTCTTTCGTTCTTTCTTACTAATCCTTCTTTCTTTCTAAGTAATCTTTCTAAGTACTCTTTCTTTATTGATAACTAATCTTTCTAACTAATATTTTTTTTTCTTCCTAACTAATCTTTATTTATTTATTTCTTACTAATCTTTCTGTTTTTCTTTCTGGCTGATTTTTCTTTCTTTTTCTAACTAATCTTTCTTTCTTTCTAACTAATCTTTTTTTTTCTAAATAACCTTTCTCCTTTCTAACTAATCATTCTTTTTTTTTCTTTCTAACTAATCTAACTATCTTTTCTATTCTTCCTAACTAATCTTTCTTTACTTTCTAACTAATCTTCTTTTCTTTCTTTTAACTAATCTTTTTTCTTTCTTTCTAACTAATCTTTTTTCTCTTTCTAACTAATCTTTTTTTCTTCATAATAATTTTCCTTTCTAACTAATCATTTTATTTTTTTTCTAACTAATCTATTTCTTTCTAATTCTTTCTAACTAATCTTTCTTTCTTTCTAACTAATCTATCTATCTTTCTTCTAACTAATCTTTTTTTCTTTCTTTCTAACTAATCTTTTTTTCTACTTTCTCCTTTCTAACTATCTTTTTTCTTTCTCATAATATTTTTTTCTTTCTCTTTTTTTCTAACTAATCTTTCTGTTTTCTTTCTGACTATTCTTTTCTCTATCTTTCTTTCTAACTAATCTTTTCTTTCTTTCTAACTAATCTTTCATTTCTTTCTCTTCTTTCTTTCTAATCTTTATCTTTCTTTTCTTTCTTTCTAACTGAACTTCTTCTTCTAACTTAATCTTCTTTCTTATCTAACTAATTTTTTCTAACTAATCTTTTCTTTCTATTTCTTTCTAACTAATCTTTCTTTTTCTAAATCTTTCTTTCTATCTAATCTTTTCTATTCTAACTAATCTTTCTTTCTTTCTACTATCTTTTTTCTACTAATTACTACTTTCTTTTTATCTTTTTTCTTTCTAACTAAACTTTCTTTCTAACTGTTTCTTTCTAACTTTCTTTCTAACTAATCTTTCTTTCTTTTTTCTTACCAATCTTTCTGTCTTTCTTTCTGATTAATTTTTTCTTTCTTTTTTCAACTAATCTTTCTTTCTTTCTAACTAATCTTTCTTTCTTTCTTTCTTTCATTCTAACTAATCTTTCTTTTAAACGTCTGTCTATCTTTCTAATGAATTCTTTCTAACTAATCTTTATTTCTTTCATTCTAACTAATCTTTCTTTCAAACTAATCTGTCTATCTTTTAAAGAATTCTTTCTAAATAGTCTTTTTTTCTAAATAACCTTTCTTTCTAACTAATCATTCATTCTAAATAATGTCTTTATTTCTTTCTTTCTTTCTTTCTTTCTTTTTTTTCTTTCTTTCTCTCTTTCTTTTTCTCTAACTAATATTTTCTTTCTTTTTATATAATCTTTCTTTCTAACTAATCTTTCTTTCTAAATTATTTCTTTCAACCTAATCTTTCTTTCTTTCTAACTAATCTATATATCTTTCTAACTTATCTTTCTTTCTTTCAAACTAATCTTTCTTTCTTTTTAACTAATCTTTACTTTTAACTAATCGTTCTTTCTTTCTAACTAATCGTTTGTTCGTTCTTTCTTTCTTTTTCTTTCTTTCTTTCTTTCTTTCTTTCTTTCTTCTTCTTCTCTTTCTTTCTTTCTTTCTTTCTTTCTTAATTAATCTCTCTTTCTTTATAACTAATCTGCCTTTCTAAATAATTTCTTTCCTACTAATCTTTTTTTCTTTCCTTCTAACTAATCTTTCTTTCTAATTAATCTTTATCTCTAACTAATCTTTTGTTCTTTCTAACTAATCGATCGATCTTTCTAACTTTCTTTCTTTCAAACTAATCTTTTTTTTCTTTCTAATGACCAGTAGTTGTCTAGTAGTCTATAGTGTCCATATGTTACCTTTTTACAGTTTTTCTCGATTGCTTAAACACGTTTCTTGAAACTATGCCTCGTATTCTCAAAACAGTAAACACAAATCCATAACATCTCACCCAGTTTCCCAAACAACCTATTTTCAGGTCAAAATGAAGCTCTACACTCAAAACCATTCACTCTTGCTGAAAAACCAAACTTTGCCCTCAGACAGAACACAAAAGCCCTCAAAATAACACACACTACAACATAGTCTTACACACTGGTGCAATAAATTCAAAACAACATTTCCAAAACTGGAAAGTTATTTTACTTCCCCTTCTCACAAACCTTTTCACATGATGAACAAAAGGTACAACCAATGGATAAATTGGCACATTTTTATTTATTCATGTACTACACAGTACAACACAAAAAAAAAAAAAAGAAAAAAAAAGAAGATTAATTTAAAAAGATACTTTTTACTGTAACTCTCACACATCCTTTTTACAGGAAAAAATGGAAACATACTGAAAATATCTGTATGCAAGGCAATTTGATGCATTTCTTTATTACAGTAGTACATATTACATAGTGCAACAGTAGATGTGATGTCAAAGCACATAGTACAGCATGGGGATGTAGAGTGGCACTGACCCAGGGACGCTTCAGGTGGCACCATGATGCAATCCTGACCAAACTGGCTGAGATTCTGGAGGGCGGTAGGGTCGCAGCAAACCAGTCATCGGCAACAGAAGAGCATGCCCTGACAGGATTTGTAAAGCCTGGCGGTACACACCTATTGCCTGCCCAGAAGAAGACCAGCATGCTCGCACCTGGTAAAGAGTGGCAGATGCTGGCAGACCTTAGGAAACAGCTGGTCTTTCCAAGAGAGATCATGACTACCACTCTCCGACCAGACATAGTCATGTGGTCCACAGGGGCGAAGCGAGCCCTCCTCATCGAGCTAACTATCCCCTGGGAGGAGAATATGGCAGCAGCCCACGAAAGGAAGCATCAGAAGTACGCCGAGTTAGCAGCAGAGTGCAAAGATGCTGGCTGGAAAGCAACGGTTCACCCGGTGGAGATCGGCTGTCGAGGCTTTGTGGGCAAAGCGGCAGTCCAGCTGCTACGTGGAGTGGGCGTAACAGGCTCACGGCTGAAGAAAGCCACAGGGGTGCTGGGAGAGGAAGCGGAGAAAGGGAGCTACTGGCTTTGGTTGAGGAGAAAAGAGATGGGGTGGGAGCATCACCCCAGTAATGACAGCTGCAGGGGGTGGCGGGGAGACGTCCCCAGCATGCCACCGGCCCCCCCGCCTGGAGATGTACTGGTCGTGGGGGCGAAACATCTATGAACGGCGGCGTCCAGCTGATGACCCTGCAGCTGTCCCATTTGGCACCGGAGGAGGTGCGTCAGGCTTGAAAGCCAGAGCAGGTAATGCCACCTCACCTGTACAACAAACTGAACAGCACAAGTTACTGTACAGAGCAGTCTTACTGTAGGTACACCTACCTGTTTTCCTCCCTGAAAGTTCTGATGATGGAGGCGACGGTGAAGCGACTCAAATTAGGCTGTACTCGTTGCCCAGCCTCCCTCATAGTCATGCCATGGACAAGGACATGGTCAACTAAAGTGGCTCTAATTTCATCCGAGACTGCTTGTCTCCTTGCCCTTCCTCCTCCTCCTCCTCCTCTCCACCTCCACCTCCACCTCCACCACCACAACCACCACCACCACCACCACCTCCACCTCGTCTACCTCGTCCTTCACCACGTCCTCCTCTTCCTCTTTTCCTCCTCCTCTCCCTCCTCCTTCACCACATCCTCTTCCTCCTCCTTCACCACGTCCTCTTCCGCTCCCACCTCGACCTCTTCCTTCATTTTTTTGTGGATCCATTGTTCCAAAACTCAAATGAACTGACTTCTGGCACTTTTATGTATCTTGAAAGTTCTGATTGATGTGTGTTAAATTGTGACTCTTAGTGTTTTCACCTGGGTAATTGTGTGCTATTTGAGCTAAAACTATGCTGACTTGAGTGAACAATATTGAATGCTAGTGCTTTCTAAATGACCACATGGTCTAGGCAATGAAATATTAAGGGATTTGTGTGTAGAGTTTTGCAGTGACAGTTCAACAATTCTGACTCATGTGTCAAAACAGGGAATAGTGTTTATAGTTTAGTGAAATGGGTATGCTTTTTGATAAATGGCATTATGGTTTTGAAATTTTAGTTCAAAAGCCTGGTTATAGTGTTTAAGCAATTGAGAAAAACTGTAACATATTTCTGCCCTTAGACTCCTCAACTTGAACATTCATGCTCATTGACTCCTCCTTATAATTTTATTACCAAGACAGTAGTCCACATTTGCCCTTTTTAACATATTTCTGGACAAAGATTTGTCGATCTTGAACTCTCTTTACATACTCATGGACTCCTTCTGTTGATGCAATAGCCAGACAGTAGTTCATATATTGTTTAACATATTTATGGCCAACGACTTGACGATTCAGGCTAATTGACTCCTTCGGAGAGTTCATCAGCCATACAGTAGTCCAAATTTAAACTACTGAACATTTTTCTGGCTAAAGAGTCCTCGATCTTGAACTCTCTATAGACTATTTCTGAATAGCCAGACATTTATCCATATTTGACCTGTTTAGTTTTTCTCAATCGATTTGGTACATTTCTCCAAACTCATGTAACTGCTCTCAAAACAGTTAACACAGCAAACTAAACGCACTCTTAAGTTGGCGAAACAGATAAGTATTCACTGCACAATGAAACACAGCATTTTATTCTAGTAATGCATTTATTAAAATTCAATATTAACATCAAAACTAAAAGTGTGTTCTCTGTTGATTTTATAAAAAATTCAGCTGAAGATACACAAATAAATAAATGAAAATACATGTTTTTCATTAAGTTCTTTAATGATGAGTTAAGGTGTATAAAGTGTATACTGTAACAATGAGTTGTCACTCCACAAAATATATATATATATATATATATATATATATATATATATATATATATATATATATATATATATATATATAATATATATATATATATATATATATATATATATATTATGCAAATAAATAAAATAAAATAAAAAAGTACTGCATTCATTGAATCAATTAATTTATTGATCATGCCTCTCAATTACATCAGAGAATTATCAACAGCAAATATTTTTACGAGTCATGCATCGTGGGAAAAAAACACCTTGAATGCTGTATTCATCCTTGACATGCTTTTGCCCCAATATCACAGGCCTCTTCCATCGCTTGAAGACTTACTTGGTTGTAAGGGTTGTGATTATGCACTTTCCATCTCCAAGAGGAGAAGAATTCCTCAACTGGATTCAGGAAAAGAGAATATGGTGGAAGGAACACCATCCTGAAATGTGGGTGATTCTCAAACCACTCTCACACTAGTGCTGAATGGAGGAATTGGACCTCATACATCCTCAGCTCTTTCTTTCTTTCTTTTCTTTCTTTCTTTTCTTTCTTTCTTTCTTTCTTTCTTTCTTTTCTTTCTTTCTTTCTTTCTTTCTTTTCTTTCTTTTTCTTTTTTTTCTTTCTTTCTTTCTTTCTTTCTTTCTTTCTCCTACATCCTCAGCTCTTCTTTCTCCTACATCCTCAGCTCTTCTTTCTCCTACATCCTCAGCTCTTCTTTCTCCTACATCTTCAGCTCTTTCTCCTACATCCTCAGCTCTTCTTTCTCCTCTTCTTTTTACATCCTCAGCTCTTCTTTCTCCTACATCTCAGCCTTCTTTCTCCTACATCTTCAGCCTCTTTCTCCTACATCTCAGCTCTTCTTCTCCTACTCCTACATCTTCAGCTCTTCTTTCTCCTACATCCTCAGCTCTTCCCTTGCTCTACTCCTACATCTTCAGCTCTTCTTTCTCCTACATCTTCAGCTCTTTCTCCTACATCTTCAGCTCTTCTTCTCCTACATTTCAGCTCTTCTTTCTCCTACATCTCAGCTCTTCTTGCTCTTCTCCTACATTCTTCAGCTTCTTTCTCCTACCTCACTTCTTCCCACTCCTCCTCTTTCCTCTCCTTCCCTTCTCTACTCCTTACCCTGTCCACCAACTCTCTCTTACACCTCCTTTTCCACCGCTCATTCTTCTTTTTATTGTCTTTTCTCCTCATTTGTCTTCTTTGTTGTTTTTCTATTCCTGTTTTGTAGTTGTTGTAATAAAGACAGAGTTTTGTTTGTTATGTTTTGAAAATGGTACAAAAATGTTTGTGATCTGTGTGAAGACCAATAAAAAAGCTGCAAATGTTTTTTCCTGATATATTAAAGATTTGGTTGGCTGTATGAACTGTTGTGATAACGTTAGGGAATTTTGTGCACAGTGTTTTGATAAAATGATGCTTTTGATTTGTAATTTGTATGAAATGAAGGAGAATTTACTATCTGTTTAGGACTATTACGAAGTGTACAGATCACTGTGTTAAATGTTTTGAGAGCAGTTACCTGAGTTTGGAGAAATGTACCAAATCGATTGAGAAAAACTGTAACATATTTATGGTCAAAGAATCTTCAAACTTGACCATTAAAGCTCATAGCTAGATCTCTTGTTATTTCAGCCATACAGTTGTCCATATTTGACCCACAGAAAATTTTTCTGGCCAAAGATTTGTCGATCTTGAACTTTCTATACATACTCATAGACTCGTTTTCATGTTATTTCGGCCTTACAGTAGTCCATAATTGACCTACAGACATTTTTTCCTGGCCAAAGTATCCTCGATCTTGAACTCTCTGTGCTGTACACTCTTAGAGTTGATTCATTAGCCAGACATATATCCATATTTAACATATTTTTGGCCTAAGACTTCTCAAACTTGCACATTCAGGCTAACAGACTCCTACTGATGAACGATTAGCCAGACATTAGTCCATATTTGACCTGTTTAATATAGGTATTGCCATAGAGTCCTCAAACTGGAACGTTCAATCTCATTGACTTCTATTTCATTAGCCAGGCAGTTCACAGTTTAACCGTTGAACATATTTCTTACCAAAGAGTCCTCGGTAGGAAGACAATAGTCCGTATTTGACCTATTGAACACATTTATGGCGAATGTTTAATCGATCTTAAACTTACAATACATGCTTATAGACTCGTTCTCAAGTTTTATCAGCCATACAGTAGTCCTAGTTTGACCAACTGAACATATTTCTGGAAAAGGAGTCCTCAATCTGAAACTCTATATAAATACTCATAGACTCCTTCTGATGATTCATTAGCCAGCCATTAGTCCATATTTGATCTGTTTAACATATTTATTGACAAAGAATCTTCAAACTTGACCATTCAAGTTGATTGAACCCTTCGGATGGTTCATCAGCTATACAGTAGTCCATATTTGACCTACTAAACATATTTCTGGACAAAGATTTGTCGATCTTAAACTCTCTATACATACTCATAAACTCTCTCTGATGATTCACTAGCCAGACATTTATCCATAATTGACCCATTTAACATATTTCTGGCCAAAGACTCCTCAAACTTGAACATTCATGCTCATTGACTCCTTCTAATTATTTATTAGCCACACATTATTCCACATTTGACCTATTTAACATATTTCTGCACAAAGATTTGTCGATCTTGAATTCTCTTTACATACTCATAGACTCCTTCCGATGATTTATTAGACAGACAGTAATATGGACTGTCTATATGGAATATGGATTCAACCTGTTTAACATATTTATAGCCAAAGACTCCTGAAACTTGAACATTCAAGCTCATTGACTCCTGATGATTCATTAGCCAGACAGTAGTCCAAATTTGACCTATTTAACATATTTCTGCACAAAGATTTGTCGATCTTGAACTCTCTTTACATACTCATAGACTACTTCTCATGATTAGCCAGACATTAGTCCATATTTGACCTGCTTAACATATTTATGGCGAAGGACTCTTTAAACTTGAACATTGAAAGCTAATTGACTCCTTCGAATGTTTCATCAGCCATACAGTAGTCCATATTTGACTGATGAAATTATTTCTACCAAAGAGTCCTCGATCTTGATCATTCTATACATTCTCATTGAGTGCTTTTTTTATGTTACATCAGCCAGACATTGTCCATAATTGACCCATTGAAAATAATTCTGGCCAAAGTGAGTTTTATTAACAATATAAACTCACAGATTTTTTTTATTGTTTTATTTTTAATAATATAAATTCTGCCAAAGAGTCCTCGATCTTGATCTTTCTAAACATTCTCATTGACTGCTTTTGATGTTAAATCAGCCTAACAATTATTCATATTTGAACTGCTGGAAATAGTTCTGGCCAAGAGCCCTCGATATTGAACTTTCTAAACATTCCCATTGGCAACTTCTGATGTTACGTCAGCCAGCCTGTATTTGACCTGCTGAAAATATTTCTTCCAAAGAGTCCTCGATCTTGATCTTTCTATACATTCTCATAACCTCCTTTTGATGTTACATCAGCTAGACAGTTGTCCATATTTGACCCATTGAAAATAATTCTGGCCAAAGGGTCCTTGATCTTGATCTTTCTATACATTCTCATTGACAGCGTTTGATGTTACACCAGCCAGACAGTTTTCCATATTTGACCCATAGAAAATAATTCTGGCCAAAGGGTCCTCAAAAGTTTTTTTTTTAACAAAATAAAAATTCACAGATTTTATTGTTTTATTTTTAACAATATAAACTCACAGACTCCTTCTGATGTTAAAATATTCTATATTTGACCAGCTGAAAAAATTCTCCCAAAGAGTCCTCGAACTTAATATTTCTATACATTCTCATTGACTCCTTTTGATGTTACATCAGCCAGAAAGTTGTTCATATTTGACTCATCTGAATTAATGAATTAATTTATGGCCAAAGGGTCCTAAGAAGTTTTTTTTAACAATATAAACTCAGATTTTTTTATTGTTTTTATTTTTTAACAATATAATCTTACAGACTCCTTCTGGTGTTAAAATATTCTATATTTGACCTGGTGAAATTATTTCTACCAAAAAGTCCTTAATCTTAATCTTTCTATACATTCTCATTGACTGCTTTTTTATGTTACATCACATATGGACAGTTATCCATATTTGATTCATGGAAAATAATTCTGGCCAAAGGTCCTCAAAAGGTTTTTTTTTTTTTTTTTAACAAAATAAAAAATTCACAGATTTTTTTATTGTTTTATTTTTAACAATATAAACTCACAGACTTCTGATGTTTAAATATTCCATATTTGACCTGATTAAATTATTTCTACCAAATAGTCCTTAATCTTAATCTTTCTAAACATTCTCATTGACTCCTTTTGATGTTACAGCCAGACTAGTTGACCATATGTGACCCATTGAAAACAATTCTGGCCAAAGGGTCCTCAAAAATATTTTGTTAACAATATAAACTTTGTTAACTTTTTTTTTTTTTACAATATAAACTCACAGATTATTATTAATATTATTATTTTTACAATATAAACTCAGAGACTCCTTCTGATGTTAAAGTATTCTATATTTGACCTTCTGAAAACAATTCTGCCAAAGAGTCCTTTATCTTGATCTTTCTCTACATTCTCATTAATTGCTTTTGATGTTACATCAGCCAGACATATTTGACCTGCTGAAAATAGTTCTGGCCAAAGAGCCCTTGATATTGAACTTTCTAAACATTCCCATTGGCAACTTCTAATGTTACGTCAGCCAGCCTGTATTTGATCTGATGAAATTATTTCTGCCAAAGAGATCTTTATTATATATATATATATATTATATAATATATATATATATATATATATATATATATATATATATATATATAAATATATATATATATATAAAAGACTCCTGAAACTATATTATATAGTATTATAATAAATATATAATACATATAAATATATATAAATATTTATTTATTTATTTATTTATTTATTTATTTATTTTTTTTTATTTTTTTTTATTTATTTATTTTTTATTTTTTTTTATTTTTACAATTTAAACTCACAGGCTCCTTCTGATGTTGAAATATTCTATATTTGACATGCTGAAAAAATTCTGCCAAAGAGTCGGTGATCTTAATCTTTCTTTACATTCTCATTGACTGCTTTTTTTGATGTTACATCAGCCAGACAGTTGTCCATATTTGACCCATTGAAAATAATTCTGGCCAAAGGGTCATCAAAAGTTTTTTTGTTTTTTTTTTATAACATAAACTCACTATATCAAGATTCGAAGACTCTTTGACAGAAATATTTTCAGCAAAAATATAGAATAATTTAACATCAGAAGGAGTCTGTGAGTTTCTATTGTAATTTTTTTTTTTACAATATATAAAAAAATCTGGGACCATTTTACAATGGGTCAAATACCTTTGAAAAAGAAAAAAAAAATCTTTGAGTTTATGTTGTTTAAAAACTCCTTTTGAGGACTCTTTGGCCAGAATTATTTTCATTGGGTCAAATACGGACAACTGTTTGACTGATGTAACATCAAAAGGAGTCTAGGAAAATGTATTGTAAGATCAAGACCGAGGACTCTTTGGAAGAAATATTATCAGCAGGTCAAATACAGGCTGGCTGACGTAACATTAAAAGTTGCCAATGGGAATGTTTGAAAGTTCAATATCGAGGGCTCTTTGGCAGAAATATTTTCAGCAAAAATATGTAATAATCTAACATCAGGAGTCTGTGAGTTAATATATAAAAAAAAAAACCTCTTCGAGTTTATATTGTTTAAAAAATACTTTTGAGGACCCTTTGGTCAGAATTATTTTCAATGGGTCAAATATGGACAACTGTCTAGCTCTTTTAGCATCAGAAGGAGTCAACGAGAATGTATAGGGAATAAATATTTTCAGCAGGTCAAATATAGAATACTTTAACATCAGGAGTCTGTGAGTTTATATTGTGATGGATTTTCTTATCCTCAAACCTAACTATTTTAGATTTGTCTCCCTAAGACTGACTACTCTATTATAACCTATACGCTAGCTAGCACGTCTACGTTAATCCTTCGGCGTGTCTCCAGACGACTACAGCCTTTTTGTCCCTAACTATACTCCGTGTCTCCAGACGACTACTGCCGAGTCTAAACCCTATACTCCGTGTCTCCAGACGACTACTGCCGAGTCTAAAATCCTATACTCCGTGTCTCCAGACGACTACTGCCGAGTTGATAATTCTAACTTACTTGTTCTATTGCTGCGCAGCTTTAAAATGACAGACAGACTTCAGTAATTGTCCTCTAGATGCTTTTTATTTCAGCTGGGAGTCCTCTCGAGCAATACTCCAAAGAGGTCTCAACACAATCAAAAATACAACAGGCTTTATAGTGCAAAGCCAGACATATCAAAAATAGAATCATCATCACTAATCAAAAATCATTGTCACGCTCTACCCACATGATTTGTCACATTGGTTAAAACAAGCCCCCCTCCTTTGTTAGTGGCATCAGCATATGTTCAAGGAACAGAACGTTTAGTTCATTGTTAAGATTCAACCTGACCAAGGTCATGTTAGGTCATATATTTGTTAGATGGTTAGTTCATGTGGAAAGTTTGCCTGATGGCTACATCCTGAAATAAAGGAAGTAAGTCTCAGTTATGTTTTATTGTTAGAATTAGAAGTGGAAAGTTTTAGTCGTCTTCAGACAGAAAAGTAGGAAGCATGATAGATTGTATCACATGAGAGAAATGTTGAAATCATGATAGAAATATAAAATCAGAATGTTAGTGATATGATTAACTTCATCAAGTATAATATAAAATCAGAACTTTTATGGTTAGTGACATGATTGACTTTGTCTATTATAATTTTTCCACGACAATATACTTAATTTTTTTTTTTAAATAAAAAACTCTTGTGTTTATAATGTTAAAAAAAAAATTGAGGACCCTTTGGCCATAATTATTTTCAATGGGTCAAAAAGGGAACACTGTCTGGCTCATGTAACACTATTGTCAAGGAGTCAACGAGAATGTACAGAAAGATTAAGATCGCGGACTTTTTGACAGAAATTTTTCAGCAGGTCAAATATGGAATACTTTAAAATCAGGAGTCTGTGAGTTTAAATTGTAATAAAAAAAAAATAAATAAATAAAATAAATAATCTGTGAGTTCATATTGTTAAAAAAACTTTCGACGACTCTTTGACAAGAATTATTATTAATGAGTCAAATGTGAAATACTTTTACATCTGAAGTCTGTGAGATTATATTGTTAAAAAAACTTGGAGTTTATATATTGTTAAAAAAAAATTGAGAACCCTTTGGCCAGAATTATTTTCAACATTCACTTCGGAATGAGTTAGTTCTTGAATGCATTACAATGCAACAAAAAGCATAATGCTTATATGTCATTCTTCAATGCACAACGCTTGATCGTAAATGCAATACAATGCAACAGCAGATTGCATTGCAATCTCTGTAATACACTATGGAATGAGTTAGTTATTAAATGTATTGCAATGCAACAAAGTGCATATTCTTATATGTTATTCTTCAATGCACAATGCTTGATCGCATGTGCAATGCATTGCAATAGCAGATTGCATTGCACATCTCTTCAATGCACTTCGGAATGAGTTAGATCTTGCAATGCAATAAAAAGCATAATGCTTAGGCCTATATGTAATTATTAATGCACAACGCTTGATCGTACGTGCAATGCATTGCAATAGCAGATTGCATTGCAATATCTTCAAAGCACTTCGGAATAGTTCGTGAATGCACTGCACTGCAAATAAGTGTATTGCTTATATGTTATTCTTCATTGCACAACGCTTGTGCGTATAAAAGCAGATTGCACATCTCTTCAATGTACTTTGGAATGTGTTCGTTTTTGAATGCATTGCAATGCAACAAAAAGCATAATCCTTATATGTCATTTTTCAATGCACAACGCTTGATCGTGTGCAATGCATTGCAAGAGCCGATTGCATTGCTCATCTCTTCAATGCACTTTGGAATGAGTTAGTTCTTGAATGCATTGCAATGCAACAAAAAGCATAATGCTTATATGTCATTCTTCAATGCACAACGCTTGATCGTAAGAGCAATGGATTGCAATAGCAGATTACATTGCAATCTCTTCAATGCACTTTTCAAATAGTTCGTGAATGCAATGCACTGCAAATAAGTGTATATTGCTTATGTGTTATTCTTCATGGCACAACACTTGATCGCAAAGTGCAATGCATTGCGGTAGCAGATTGCATTGCAATCTCTTCAATGCACTTCGGAATAGTTCGTGAATGCATTGCACTGCAAATAAGTGTATATTGCTTATGTTATTCTTCATTGCACAAAGCTTGATCGTATGTGCAATGCATTGCAATAACAGATTGCATTGCACATCTCTTCAGTGCACTAGGGAATGAGTTAGTTCTTGAATGCATTGCAATGCAACAAAAAGCATAATGCTTTTATGTCATTCTTCAAAGCACGACGCTTGATCCGTCAGTGCAATGCATTGAGATAGCAGATTGCATTGCAATCACTTCGGAATAGTTTGTGAATGCATTGCACTGCAAATAAGTGCAAATTGCTTACATGTTAATCTCCAATGCCAACGCTTGATCATGTGTAATGTAACAGCAGATTGGATTGCACATCTCTTTAATGCACTTACGGAATTATTTAGTTATTGAATGCATTCCAATGCAACAAAGTGCATATTGCTTATATGTTACGCTCCAACTAATCTTTCATTATTTCTAACTAATTTTTCTTTCTTTTTTCTAACTAATGTTTCTTTCTTTCTTTCTAACTAATCTACCTTTCTTTTATTCTAACTAATATTTATTTTAACTTATCTATCTTTCTAAAGAATTCCTTCTACTAATCTTTCTTTCTAACTAATCTTTTTTTCTAAATAACCTTTCTCCCTTTCTAACTAATATATCTCTCTTTCTAAAGAAGTCTTTCTAACTAATCTTTCTTTCTTTCTAACTAATCTATCTATCTTTTTTCTGTCTAACTAATCTTTCTTTTTTTCTTTCTAACTGAACTTTCTAACTTGTCTTTCTTTCTTTTAACTAATCTTTCTTTCTTACTAATCCTTCTTTCTTTCTAAGTAATCTTTCTAAGTACTCTTTCTTTATTGATAACTAATCTTTCTAACTAATATTTTTTTCTTTCTAACTAATCTTTATTTATTTATTTCTTACTGTTTTTCTTTCTGACTGATTTTTCTTTCTTTTTCTTACTAATTTTTCTTTCTTTCTAACAATGTTTCTTTCTTTCATTCTAACTCATTTTTCTTTCAAACTAATCTGTATATCTTTTGAAAGCATCCTTTCTTTCTAACTAATCTTTTTTTTCTAAATAACCTTTCTCCCTTTCTAACTAATCATTCTTTTTTCTTTCTTACTAATATTTTTTTCTTTCTAACTAATCTTTATTTATTTCTTACTAATCTTTCTGTTTTTCTTTCTGACTGATTTGTCTTTCTTTTTCTAACTAATCTTTCTTTCTTTCTAACCAATCTTTCTTTCTTTCTTTCTTTCTTTCTTTCTAATTAATCTATCTTTCTAACTAATCTATCTTTCATTCTAACTAATCTTTCTTTCTTTTTTTCTTGTTTCTTTGTTTCTTTCTTTGTTTCTTTCTTTCTTTCTAATCTTTCTTTCTTTCCACTAATCTTTCTTTCAAACTAATCAATCTATCTTTCTGTCTAACTAATATTTCTTTCTTTCTAACTAATCTTTCTTTCTATCTTTCTAACTAATCTTTCTTTCTAAATAATTCAATTTCCAAATAATCTTTCTTTCTAAACAATTTCTTTCCAACTAATCTTTCATTCTTTCTTTCTAACAAATTTTTCTTTATATTTTCTAACTAATCTTTCTTTCTTTCTAACTGATCTTTCTTTCAAATTAATCAGTCTATCTCTCTAAAGAATTCTAATCTTTCATTCTTTCTAAAAAAAATTTCTTTATATTTTCTAAACTAATCTTTCTTTCTTTCTAACTGATCTTTCTTTCAAATTAATCAGTCTATCTACTAATCTTTCTTTCTTTCTATCTTTCTTTCTAATCTAATCTTTCTTTCTATCTTTCTAATTCTAACGTTCTTTCTAAATAATTCTAATTTCTTTCTAATAATTCTAAAGTCTTTCTAACTAATCTTTCTTTCTTTCTAACTAATCTATCTATCTTTTTTTCTGTCTAACTAATCTTTCTTTTTTTCTTTCTAACTGAACTTTCTAACTTGTCTTTCTTTCTTTTAACTAATCTTTCTTTCTTACTTTCTTACTAATCCTTCTTTCTTTCTAAGTAATCTTTCTAAGTACTCTTTCTTTATTGATAACTAATCTTTCTAACTAATATTTTTTTCTTTCTAACTAATCTTTATTTATTTCTTACTAATCTTTCTGTTTTTCTTTCTGACTGATTTTTCTTTCTTTTTCTAACTAATCTTTCTTTCTTTCTAACAATGTTTCTTTCTTTCATTCTAACTAATTTTTCTTTCAAACTAATCTGTATATCTTTTGAAAGCATCCTTTCTTTCTAACTAATCTTTTTTTTAAAATAACCTTTCTCCCTTTCTAACTAATCATTCTTTTTTCTTTCTAACTAATCTTTATTTATTTCTTACTAATCTTTCTGTTTTTCTTTCTGACTGATTTTTCTTTCTTTTTCTAACTAATCTTTCTTTCTTTCTAACCAATCTTTCTTTCTTTCTTTCTTTCTCTTCTTTCTTTCTTTCTTTCTAATTAATCTAACTAATCTATCTTTCATTCTAACTAATCTTTCTTTCAAACTAATCTGTATATATTTTAAAGCATCCTTTCTAAATAATCTTTCTTTCTTTTTTCTTTCTTTTTTCTTTCTTTCTTTTGTTTCTTTCTTTGTTTCTTTGTTTCTTTCTAATCTTTCTTTCTTTCAACTAATCTTTCTTTCTAACTTATCTATCTTTCTTTCTTTCTAACAATTTTTTTCTAACTAATCTTTCTTTCTAACTGATCTATCTTTCTTTCTGTCTAACTAATCTTTCTTTCTTTCATACTAACTAATCTTTCTTTCTGTCTTTCTAACTAATCTTTCATTCTAAATAATTCAATTTCCAAATAATCTTTCTTTCTAAACAATTTCTTTCCAACTAATCTTTCATTCTTTCTTTCTAACATTTTTTTCGTTATATTTTCTAACTAATCTTTCTTTCTTTCTGACTGATCTTTCAAATTAATCAGTCTATCTCTCTAAAGAATTCTAATCTTTCATTCTTTCTAACAAATTTTTCTTTATATTTTCTTACTAATCTTTCTTTCTTTCTTTCTAACTAATCTTTCTTTCTATCTTTCTAACCAATCTTTCTTTCTAAATAATTCAATTTCCAAATAATCTTTCTTTCTAAACAATTTCTTTCCAACTAATCTTTCTTTCTTTCTTTATAACTAAACTTTCTTTTTTTTCTTTCTAACTGAACTTTCTTTCTAACTTGTCTTTTCTTTCTTTCTTTCTTTCTTTTCTTTTTCTTTCTTTCTTTCTTTCTTCTTTCTTTTCTTTCTTTCTTTCTTTCTTTCTTTCTTCATTCTAACTAATCTTTCTTTCGTTCTTTCTTACTAATCCTTCTTTCTTTCTAAGTAATCTTTCTAAGTACTCTTTCTTTATTGATAACTAATCTTTCTAATATTTTTTTTCTTTCTAACTAATCTTTATATATTTATTTCTTACTAATCTTTCTGTTTTTCTTTCTGACTGATTTTTCTTTTTTTCTAACTAATCTTTCTTTCTTTCTAACTAATCTATCTATCTTTCTTTCTGTCTAACTAATCTTTTTTTCTTTCATTCTAACTAATCTTTCTTTTTTTCTTTCTAACTGAACTTTCTTTCTAACTTGTCTTAATTTCTTTCTTTCTAACTAATCTTTCTTTATTTTTTACTAATCCTTCTTTTTTTTCTAAGTAATCTTTCTAAGTACTCTTTCTTTATTGATAACTAATCTTTCTAACTAATATTTTTTTTCTTTCTAACTAATCTTTATTTATTTATTTCTTACTAATCTTTCTGTTTTTCTTTCTGACTGATTTTTCTTTCTTTTAACTAATCTTTCTTTCTTTCTAACCAATGTTTCTTTCATTCAAACTAATTTTTCTTTCAAACTAATCTGTATATCTTTTTAAAGCATCCTTTCTTTCTTTCTAACTAATCATTCTTTTTAACTAATCTTTCTTTCAAATCTTTCTTCCTTTCTTCTTTAATTCTAACTAATCTTTCTTTTTAACTAATCTATATATCTTTCTAAATAATTCTTTCTAACTAATCTTTTTTCTTTCTAACTAATCTATCTATCTTTCTTTCTTTCTAACAAATTTGTCTTTCTTTATAACTAATCTATCTATCTTTCTGTCTAACTCAGTGTTTCTCAACCTCTCCTGCAGGGACCCCCTGACAGGCCATGTTTCTGTTTTAACCCTGAAATGGCACACCTGATTCAATTAATTAAAGATGATTAATCAATTAGAAATTCTTTCTTTCTAACTAATCGTTTGTTCGTTCTTTCTTTCTTTCTTTCTTTCTGTCTTTCTTTCTAATTAATCTCTCTTTCTTTATAACTAATCTGCTTTTCTAAATAATTTCTTTCCTACTAATCTTTTTTTCTTTCCTTCTAACTAATCTTTCTTTCTAATTAATCTTTCTCTCTAACTAATCTTTTGTTCTTTCTAACTAATCAATCAATCTTTCTAACTTTCTTTCTTTCAAACTAATCTTTTTTTCTTTCTAATGACCAGTAGTTGTCTAGTAGTCTATAGTATAGTGTCCATATTTTACCTTTTTAACATATTTCTGCCCTTAGACTCCTCAACTTGAACATTCATGCTCATTGACTCCTCCTTATAATTTTATTACCAAGACAGTAGTCCACATTTGCCATTTTTAACATATTTCTGGACAAAGATTTGTATATCTTGAACTCTCTTTACATACTCATGGACTCCTTCTGTTGATGCAATAGCCAGACAGTAGTTCATATATTGTTTAACATATTTATGGCCAAAGACTTGACGATTCAGGCTAATTGACTCCGGAGATTTCATCAGCCATACAGTAGTCTAAATTTAAACTACTGAACATTTTTCTGGCCAAAGAGTCCTCGATCTTGAACTCTCTATAGACTATTTCTGAATAGCCAGACATATTTTACCTGTTTAACATATTTATGGTCAAAGAATCTTCAAACTTGACCATTAAAGCTCATAGCTAGATCTCTTGTTATTTCAGCCATACAGTTGTCCATATTTGACCTACAGAACATTTTTCTGGCCAAAGATTTGTCGATCTTGAACTTTCTATACATACTCATAGACTCGTTTTCATGTTATTTCGGCCTTACAGTAGTCCATAATTGACCTACAGACATTTTTTCCTGGTCAAAGTATCCTCGATCTTGAACTCTCTGTACTGTAGACTCTTAGAGTTGATTCATTAGCCAGACATATATCCATATTTAACATATTTTTGGCCTAAGACTTCTCAAACTTGCACATTCAGGCTAACAGACTCCTACTGATGATTCATTAGCCAGACATTAGTCCATATTTGACCTGTTTAATATATGTATTGCCATAGAGTCCTCAAACTGGAACGTTCAATCTCATTGACTTCTATTTCATTAGCCAGGCAGTTCACAGTTTAACCGTTGAACATATTTCTTACCAAAGAGTCCTCGGTAGGAAGACAATAGTCCGTATTTGACCTATTGAACACATTTATGGCGAATGTTCAATCGATCTTAAACTTACAATACATGCTCATAGACTCGTTCTCATGTTTTATCAGCCATACAGTAGTCCTAATTTGACCAACTGAACATATTTCTGGAAAAGGAGTCCTCAATCTGAAACTCTATATAAATACTCATAGACACATAGAAATCTCTTGCTTTATCAGCCAGACAGTAGAACATTTTTGATCTACTGAACATATTTCTGGCCAAAGAGTCCTAGATCTTGAACTTTCTATACATACTCATAGACTCCTTCTGATGATTCATTAGCCAGACATTAGTCCATATTTGACCTGTTTAACATATTTTTTGACAAAGAATCTTCAAACTTGACCATTCAAGTTGATTGAATCCTTCGGATGTTTCATCAGCTACATATACAGTAGTCCATATTTGACCTACTGGACATATTTCTGGACAAAGATTTGTCGATCTTAAACTCTCTATACATACTCATAAACTCTCTCTGATGATTCACTAGCCAGACATTTATCCATAATTGACCCATTTAACATATTTCTGGCCAAAGACTCCTCAAACTTGAACATTCATGCTCATTGACTCCTTCTAATTATTTATTAGCCACACATTATTCCACATTTGACCTTCATATTTCTGCACAAAGATTTGTCGATCTTGAATTCTCTTTACATACTAATAGACTCCTTCCGATGATTCATTAGACAGACAGTAGTTCATATTCAACCTGTTTAACATATTTATACCAAAGACTCCTGAAACTTGAACATTCAAGCTCATTGACTCCTGATGATTCATTAGCCAGACAGTAGTCCAAATTTGACCTATTTAACATATTTCTGCACAAAGAGTTGTCAAGACATTAGTCCATATTTGACCTGCTTAACATATTTATGGCGAAGGACTCTTTAAACTTGAACACTGAAAGCTAATTGACTCCTTCGGATGTTTCATCAGCCATACAGTAGTCCATATTTGACTGATGAAATTATTTCTTTTTTTTTTTTCTTTTTTTTTCTTTTTTTTTTCACTGTTCACACAACAGTCAGACATACATACAAACCAACATAGTACAGTAGTGAGCAATCTTGTAAATCCATAATTCCAGAAGTGACATAAAAGTGATTTAATTGTTTGATCTAAGTGTGTATGTGAGCGGGTGTGAGTGTGGGTATGTGTATGTGTGTGTATGCGTAAACAATGTAACCATTTATTATTTATTACCATTGTCATTACCATCACCACCCCACTCCCCACTACCACCATATTGCCAATATTGTGTTGGTCGATTTTTATTTCCATCCTTCCTCCTATGTAACAATTGCCATTGTCAATGCTGTATAAAATAAAAGATGATATAATAAGATGATAAGATCATATAAGATAACCTTCCCCCACATCTCATCAGTCCCTATCTTTTCCTAATTTTTTTTTTTTTTTTTTTTTTGTGTGTTATGTGCAATGTCTAAGGTGCATTAAAAGAGGGAGTACAGTGCGAGAGTGTCTCAAATTGGGACAGAGATGCTGTCCCGTTGAAACCACTTCTCGTCTGTCTTGCCTGCCCTGGTGTTTGTGAGGTTTTCCATATATACATATTCCTTTTCTTTTTTCTTTTTCATTCTATGTTGTGGTGCATTAAAAACCCATGAAGAGATAAGGGGGGAATTATTGCAGTAGTGATGATAATGACATTTAATTTCAATACAGCATTGACAATGGCAATATTGATGATTATAATAATAATGATAATAATAATATTATTAATAAATGATAATGATGATGGTAGTGGTGACCGCAATGGTGAGAGCAAAAGACAGCAACAACAGCAATTACAACAATGAAAAGATAAAAGTGAAAATAGTAATCATAACAATAACAGTGAAGATAGTAATAACAATGATGACATAAGTTCAAATAACTAAAATGCATTAATATTCGTGGGTTGGTTAAGAAGGTGGGAGGAGTCGGAGTTGAAAACAGAGAAAGGATTCATAGCTGTAAGAGGTCAGAAAGTGTTGGACGGCAGAGGTCAGTTTCAGATGCGTAATCATGAAGGGGAGATGCATATTCCATTGCAATGAAGTCTGTAATAAGATTTTTCCAAATCTTAATGTGTAATTTATTTCTAGTTTTCCAGTTCATGAGGATAGTTTTCTTGGCGATGGTTAGAGCTATGAGGAGCATTTTAGAGTTTATAGTTTTATCAGTGATTATTGTCAGGTCCCCAGCAAGTAAGATGTGGCAGCCGACTATAGTGGATAGTGACTGTGTGACCTCTTCCCAAAAGTGTTTGATTGGAGTGCAGTGCCAGGTTGCATGGATGTATGTATCTGTAGAATTTTGATTGCAGTGTGTGCAAACTTCTGACGTGAAACCCATTTTAGCTAATCTGCTGCCCGTGTAATGTGTTCTGTGAAGTATTTTATATTGTATTAACTGAAGATTCGCATTTTTGGACATGAGATAGATGTTTTTACAGATTTGGGTCCAGAAGTTGGCATCAGGGGCTATTGAAAGATCGTTTTCCCATTTTATTGTTGGTAAGTATATGGTCTGAAGTTGGTTTGAAATCATTTTGTATATTTTAGAGAGAAGTTTCTTTGGGGAGGAAATGTTGACCAAGTCTGATATTGCAGGTGGAAGTTCTACATTTGTGTCTCTGATGTTTACTTTTGTCAGAACAGAAGATTTGATTTGTAGGTATTTTAAAAATTCGTTGCTCCCGATGCCATACTCCTGGGCCAGTTGCTGAAATGGTGTAAATGTGTTAGATTTGAAAATGTGCTTAATGTGGGTGATACCCTTTTCCGCCCATGTGTGAAAATTCAATGTTTTTTTATTGCTTATAAAGTCACGGTTGTTCCACAGTGGGGTGAGGTTAGATGGAGCTAATGTAGAATTTGTGATTTGGTGAAATTTCCACCAGGCTGTCAGAGTGGCAGATATAGTTACTGCATTAAAACATGTGTGTTGTTTAATTGATTTGGTGAGGAACGGTATGTCAGCTATATTTAATTCTTTGCATAGTGATTGTTCTATATCTAGCCATATAATATCAGATTGGGTGGTGTGAATCCATTTGTATATGTATTGCAGTTGGTTAGCCATTGAGTAATATTGCAAATTTGGTGCTTCTAGTCCTCCTTGAACCTTACTTTTTTGTAGTGTAGTGAGTTTAATCCTTGGTGTTTTATTTTTCCAGTAGAAGCGAGTTATAATGGAGTCTAGTGATTTAAACCAGGTGAGTGTGGGGTGGGTTGGAATCATTGAAAATAGGTAATTAATTTTCGGTAAAATCGTCATTTTTATTGCTGCTATCCTGCCGATTATGGAGATTGGAAGGTTGAGCCACCTGAGAGCAAATCGTCTTCTATTTTTTTTAGCAGTGGTGTGAAGTTGAGTGTTACCAACTCTAACAGTCTGGAGGAAATTTTAATGCCTAAGTAAGTGATGTGATCATGACATATAGGTATCGGTGATTGATGGTGTGCCACATCCCATTTGGTTTTATGTAAAGGGAGGATGAAAGATGTATTCCAGTTTATTGCATAATCTGATATTTTTGAGAAGGATTGGATTGTTTTAATTATTTCTTGAGTAGATGCTAGGGGTTCATGTATATATAGTAGGATATCATCTGCATAAAGTGAGATTTTATGTGTTTGTTGAGGTGTTTCAATACCTTTGATTGCTGGGTTTTGACGGATAGCTGCTGCTAAAGGTTCAATAAAATTCGTGAATAGGGATGGAGAGAGTGGTCATCCCTGCCTCGTCCCCCTGTGCAGTGTGAAGCTTTGTGATGTTAGTCCATTGGTTGTGACCGTGGCCGATGGTGATGTGTATAAAATCTTGATCCAGTTAATAAATGACTCTCCAAAGCCGAATTTTTGTAACGTGGTGAATAAAAATTTCCAGTTGACCCTATCAAAAGCTTTTTCGGCGTCTAATGTGGCAATGAGAGTATCTTTCTGTTGTACTGAGTAGTGCATTAAATTGTATAATCTGCGGGTATTATTGGATGCGTGTCTATACCCTTTATAAAGCCGGTCTGATCAGGGTGTATTATATATGGTATAATTTGTTCAATTCTATGGGCTAGTGCTTTGCTAATAATTTTTATGTCGACATTTATAAGTGAGATAGGACGATAGTTAGATGTGAAGGTGTGGTCTTTGTTAGGTTTAGGAATGAGTGATATAAGTGCTGTATTCATATGGGAAGGGAACTTTGCGTTATGTTTTATTTCTGTTACTGTTCTGCTAAATAATGGGTATAAGGTTGACCAAAACTGTTCGTAGAACTCAGCAGGGAAGCCATCTGGACCTGGTGCTTTATTATTTTGCATGCTTTTCAATGCGGAGTGAAGTTCTTTTTCTGTGATTGGTAATTCTAGTGTGTTTACTTGTTCCATGTTGAGTTTTGGTAGAATGGTGTTATCGAGGAATTGGGTTATGTCTTCTTGGTTTGGGTCCAGATCAGAGGAGTATAATTTTGTATAGTAATCTTGAAATATCTTGTTTATCTCAACTGGTGAATTGGTTAGCTTCCCTGCCGAGTTTCTGATGGAGGTTATTGCTGTTCTTTCTTTATTTCTTTTAATTTGACTGGCTAAATATTTTCCGGATTTATTGCTATGGTGAAAAGTTTCTTGACGGAGCCTGTGAATCAGAAACTGGTTTCTTTTGTTTATTATTTCATTAAGCAAAAATGTTTTTTTCTCTAATTTCTTTATAGATGCTTTCTGCTTGATTATTTGCATGTAAAATTTCTAATTCTTTTATTCTTTCTTCCAGTTGGACTTCTTTTTCTCTGTCCTTTTTTTTTATGTACTGAATATGATATCATTTTTCCCCGTAAAACTACTTTCCATGTTTCCCAGAGCAGTGATGCTGACGACTTTGGAGAGTCATTTATTTCAAGGAAGGATGTCCACTCTCTCTTGAAGTAGCTGTCAAATTCTGGATCTTTCAATTATGGTATTAAAACGCCATCTGGTGGGGTGCTTTGGTATTGCCGATAGATTCCATGTGAGAGTTAGAGTGGTCACTAATAATGATCGGATGTATTTTGGTTTCTAAGATATTTGGTATGATTGAATTACTGGTTAGAAAGAAATGAAATTATTTCTACCAAAGAGTCCTCGATCTTGATCATTCTATACATTCTCATTGACTGTTTTTTTTTATGTTACATCAGCCAGACAGTTGTCCATAATTGACCCATTGAAAATAATTCTGGCCAAAGTTTTTTATTAACAATATAAACAAATATAAATTCTGCCAAAGAGTCCTCGATCTTGATCTTTCTAAACATTCTCATTGACTGCTTTTGATGTTAAATCAGCCTAACAATTATTCATATTTGACCTGCTGGAAATAGTTCTGGCCAAGAGCCCTCGATATTGAACTTTCTAAACATTCCCATTGGCAACTTCTGATGTTACGTCAGCCAGCCTGTATTTGACCTGCTGAAAATATTTCTTCCAAAGAGTCCTCGATCTTAATATTTCTATACATTCTCTTTGACTCCTTTTGATGTTACATCAGCCAGACAGTTGTCCATATTTGACCCATTGAAAATAATTCTGGCCAATGGGTCCTCAAAAGTTTTTTTTAACAATTATTTGTTAATTATATTCTATATTAAATATATTAATTGTTAAAATATTCTATATTTGACCTGCTGAATAAAAATCTGCCAAAGAGTCCTCGATCTTGATCTTCCATTGACTGCTTTTTTTTATGTTACATCAGCCAGAAAGTTGTTCATATTTGACTCATCTGAATTAATGAATTAATTTATGGCCAAAAGGTCTTAAGAAGTTTTTTTTAACAATATAAACAGATTTTTTTATTGTTTTTATTTTTTAACAATATAATCTTAATATAACTCCTTCTGGTGTTAAAATATTCTATATTTGACCTGATGAAATTATTTCTACCAAAAAGTCCTTAATCTTAATCTTTCTATACATTCTCATTGACTGCTTTTTTTGTTACATCACATATGGACAGTTTATCCATATTTGATTCATGGAAAATAATTCTGGCCAAAGGTCCTCAAAAGGTTGTTTTTTTTTAACAAAATAAAAATTCACAGATTTTTTTATTGTTTTATTTTTAACAATATAAACTCACAGACTTCTGATGTTTAAATATTCCATATTTGACCTGATGAAATTATTTCTACCAAATAGTTCTTAATCTTTCTAAACATTCTCATTGACTCCTTTTGATGTTACAGCCAGACAGTTGTCCATGTGTGACCCATTGAAAACAATTCTGGCCAAAGGGTCCTCAAAAATATTTTGTTAACAATATAAACTTCTCTTTTTTTTTTTACAATATAAACTCACAGATTATTATTAATATTTATTATTTTTACAATAACAAAAACAATTCTGCCAAAGAGTCCTCTATCTTGATCTTTCTATACATTCTCATTGATTGCTTTTGATGTTACATCAGCCAGACATATTTGACCTGCTGAAAATAGTTCTGGCCAAAGAACCCTCGATATTGAACTTTTTAAACATTCCCATTGGCAACTTCTAATGTTACGTCAGCCAGCCTGTATTTGATCTGATGAAATTATTTCTGCCAAAGAGATCTTTATATATATATATATATATAATATATATATATATATATAAAATAATAAGACTCCTGAAACTATATTATATAGTATTATAATAAATATATAATACATATAAATATATATATAATAAATATATATAAATATTTATTTATTTTTTTATTTTTTTATTTTTTTACAATTTAAACTCACAGGCTCCTTCTGATGTTGAAATATTCTATATTTGACACGCTGAAAAAATTCTGCCAAAGAGTCGGTGAAAAAAGAAAAAAAAAAATCTTTGAGTTTATGTTGTTTAAAAACTCCTTTTGAGGACTCTTTGGCCAGAATTATTTTCAATTGGTCCAATATGGACAACTGTTGGACTGATGTAACATCAAAAGGAGTCTATGAGAATGCAAAGCAGGTCATATATAGAATTTTTTTAACATCAGGAGTCTGTGAGTTTATATTGTTAAAAATAAAACAATACAAAAAAATCTGTGAGTTTATCATGTTAAAAAAAAACTTTTTGTACCCTTTGGCAAGAATTATTTTCGATGGGTCCAATATGGACAACTCTGTCTGATTTAACATCAAAAGCAGTCAATGAGAATGTATAAAAAGATCAAGATCGAGGACTCTGGCAGAATTTTTTTTTAGGTCAAATATAGAATACAATAACATCAGAAGGAGTCTGTGAGTATATATATATATATATATATATATATATATATATATATATATATATATATATATATATATATATATATATATATATTAATATGTGTTTATATTGTAAAAAAAAAAAAAAAAAAAAACTTTTGAGGACCCATTGGCCAGAATTATTTCCAGTGGGTCAAATATGGACAACTGTCTGGCTGATGAAAATGAGTCAATGAGAATGTATAGAAAGATCAAGGACTCTTTGGTAGAAATAATTTCATCAGGTCAAATATGGCATATTTTAAAGTCCCCATGAAATCAAAATTGACCATACTTACTTTGTTTGCCTAAATTGATCGTTTTGTGGTGAACAATTCATCCATGCAAGTCAATCCACACAAAAAAATTTTTTGGCTTCGTAATCTTTAATCAAATTCTGAAAATGCCCCTCCCCTCTGCACTGGAGGACCTTGCCCAATGACGTAGGCTTGACGGTTTAGGTGTCTGCTTAACATCCGTAATCACGCCCCTCCAACTGACAGTAGACAGGCACACAGCGTGTGAAAGGAGAGATGGCGAGGAGGTGCATTTTTCTAGATCCAATCAGGTGCTAGTTGGAAAAAAAGCCACGCTCACTATTTTGCCTCATGTAGTATTCCGTTTCTCTCGGAAATACGTCACAGCACTGGAGAAAAGTCGTTTGCAACTTCCGGTTCACGGGGACTTTACAGTTTTTCTCAATTGCTAAAACACAATTTCTGAAACCTTGCTCCATTTTCTGGAAACATTAAACACAAAACCTCATCTTCAAGCACTATTTACTCCTCTTGCAAAATGAAACTTTCGCCTCAAAACAGTTTTACCTGTGTTCAAAATAAAACACTGCTCTCAAAACAGTTTTACCTGTGTTCAAAATCAAACACTACTCTCAAAACAATTGTACCTGTGTTCAAAATCAAACACTGCTCTCAAAACAATTTTACCTGTGTTCAAAATCAAACAATGCTCTCAAATCATAAACAAAGTGATCAAAATGCTATACACTATCAAGCAATCAGTAAACAATACACCAAAAAATTTAAAACACATTGTTCAAAACATATAGTTCTCAGGGAGAACTACATTTTTAATCTCAAAACAAATTTCATATTTTTTCATTGTACAGTCTGCAGCAGTGCACTGTACTACAGTATACGATACTCAAAGGGGCACAAATGAAAGGAGTAAACATGTGATCAATGTGCTTCTTGTCTTTGGCCTGGGTCAGTCCATGGACAAGAACATGGTCTATGACTGTTGCTCGAATTTCATCAGATATTTCCACTCTTTGTCTTCCTCTTCCTCCTCCTTCTCCTCTTCCTTGCCCCCTCCTCCTCCTCTTCTCCTCCTCTTCTTCTTCCTCTTTCTTGTCATCCTCCTCTTCCTCCTCCTCCTCTTCCTCATCTTCCTATTCCTCCTTTTCCTCTTCCTCCTCTTCCTCCTCTTTCTTGCCCTCCTCCTCCTCTTCCTCCTCTTTCTTGCCCTCCTCCTCCTCCTCTTCCTCTTTCTTGCCCTCCTCCTCCTCGTCGCCCACTTCGCATACGCACTCGTCCTCGTCCTCTCACATTGTTTCTTCTATCCATTCTCAGACTTTCTCCTCCCCACCTTCAACAACCTGTTTGCTCTCTGAACTGGCTTATATTGGTTGTGTCACAACATTTGAAACAGGTTGAATCAGTTTTGAGTGGTTGTGTTCAATCAAATGACATGTGTTCTCTATTTGTATTTGATTTTTGCCACTTGTGTTTAACAGTATGGATGACGTGCATTAGAGTGCAGAATGTGTTTTGAGAATGAGAATGTGTTCAGAGTTTTGCTGAAACGTCTAAGTGTGATCTGCAAATTGTGTTTTACCATGTGAAATTGTTTACGGTATTGACAACAGACTCCAAAATTAGCTAAATGAGTTCAGGCAACTGAGAACTTTGTTCAGCCAATGGATTTTAGTGTTTTAGCAATTGAGAAAAACTGTAACATCAGAAGGAGTCTGTGAGATAATTTTGTAAAAAAAAAAAATCGTTTTATGTTGTTAAAAAAATCCTTTTGAGGACTCTTTGGCCAGAATTATTTTCATTGGGTCAAATACGGACAATTGTTTGACTGATGTAACATCAAAAGGAGTCTAGGAAAATGTATTGTAAGATCAAGACCGAGGACTCTTTGGAAGAAATATTATCAGCAGGTCAAATACAGGCTGGCTGACGTAACATTAAAAGTTGCCAATGGGAATGTTTAGAAAGTTCAATATCGAGGGCTCTTTGGCCAGAACTATAAAAAGATCAAGATCGAAGACTCTTTGGCAGAAATATTTTCAGCAAAAATATGTAATAATCTAACATCAGGAGTCTGTGAGTTTATATTAAAAAAAAACCTCTTCGAGTTTATATTGTTTAAAAAATACTTTTGAGGACCCTTTGGTCAGAATTATTTTCAATGGGTCAAATATGGACAACTGTCTAGCTCTTTTAGCATCAGAAGGAGTCAACGAGAATGTATAGGGAATAAATATTTTCAGCAGGTCAAATATAGAATACTTTAACATGAGGAGTCTGTGAGTTTATATACTTAAATTTTTATTTTTTTGTAAATAAAAAACTCTTGTGTTTATATTGTTAAAAAAAAATTGAGGACCTTTTGGCCATAATTATTTTCAATGGGTCAAAAAGGGAACACTGTCTGGCTCATGTAACACTATTGTCAAGGAGTCAACGAGAATGTACAGAAAGATTAAGATCGCGGACTTTTTGACAGAAATATTTTCAGCAGGTCAAATATGGAATACTTTTAAATCAGAAGGAGTCTGTGAGTTTAAATTGTAATAAATAAATAAATAAATAAAATAAATAATCTGTGAGTTCATATTGTTAAAAAAACTTTCGACGACTCTTTGGCAAGAATTATTATTAATGGGTCAAATGTGAAATACTTTTACATCTGAAGAAGTCTGTGAGATTATATTGTTAAAAAAAACTTGGAGTTTATATATTGTTAAAAAAAATTGAGAACCCTTTGGCCAGAATTATTTTCAACATTCACTTCGGAATGAGTTAGTTCTTGAATGCATTACAATGCAACAAAAAGCATAATGCTTATATGTCATACGCATATATGTCAACGCTTGATCGTAAATGCAATACAATGCAACTGCAGATTGCATTGCAATCTCTGTAATGCACCATGGAATGAGTTAGTTATTAAATGTATTGCAATGCAACAAAGTGCATATTCTTATATGTTATTCTTCAATGCACAATGCTTGATCGCATGTGCAATGCATTGCAATAGCAGATTGCATTGCACATCTCTTCAATGCACTTCGGAATGAGTTAGTTCTTGCAATGCAATAAAAAGCATAATGCTTAGGCCTATATGTAATTATTAATGCACAACGCTTGATCGTACGTGCAATGCATTGCAATAGCAGATTGCATTGCAATATCTTCAAAGCACTTCGGAATAGTTCGTGAATGCACTGCACTGCAAATAAGTGTATTGCTTATATGTTATTCTTCATTGCACAACGCTTGTGCGTATAAAAGCAGATTGCACATCTCTTCAATGTACTTTGGAATGTGTTCGTTTTTGAATGCATTGCAATGCAACAAAAAGCATAATCCTTATATGTCATTCTTCAATGCACAACGCTTGATCGTAAGAGCAATGGATTGCAATAGCAGAATGCATTGCAATCTCTTCAATGCACTTTTCAAATAGTTCGTGAATGCAATGCACTGCAGGAGTCTGTGAACATTCATGTGTATATTGCTTATATGTTATTCTTCATTGCACAACGCTTGATCGCAAAGTGCAATGCATTGCGGTAGCAGATTCCATTGCAATCTCTTCAATGCACTTCGGAATAGTTCGTGAATGCATTGCACTGCAAATAAGTGTATATTGCTTATGTTATTCTTCATTGCACAAAGCTTGATCGTATGTGCAATGCATTGCAATAACAGATTGCATTGCACATCTCTTCAATGCACTACGGAATGAGTTAGTTATTGAATGCATTGCAATGCAACAAAGTGCATATTGCTTATATGTTATTCTTCATTGCACAATGCTTGATCGTATGTGCAATGCATTGCAATAGCACATTTAATTGCACATCTCTTCAGTGCACTAGGGAATGAGTTAGTTCTTGAATGCATTGCAATGCAACAAAAAGCATAATGCTTTTATGTCATTCTTCAATGCACGACGCTTGATCGTCAGTGCAATGCATTGCGATAGCAGATTGCATTGCAATCACTTCGGAATAGTTTGTGAATGCATTGCACTGCAAGTAAGTGCATATTGTTTACATGTTAATCTCCAATGCCAACGCTTGATCATATGTAATGCAACAGCAGATTGGATTGCACATATCTTTAATGCACTACGGGATTATTTAGTTATTGAATGCATTCCAATGCAACAAAGTGCATATTGCTTATATGTTACGCTCCAACTAATCTTTCATTATTTCTAACTAATTTTTCTTTCTTTTTTCTAACTAATGTTTCTTTCTTTCTTTCTTTCTAACTAATCTACCTTTCTTTCATTCTAACTAATATTTATTTTTTAACTAATCTATCTTTCTAAAGAATTCCTTATACTAATCTTTCTTTCTAACTAATCTTTTTTCTTTCTAACTAATCTATCTATCTTTTTTTCTGTCTAACTAATCTTTCTTTTTTTCTTTCTAACTGAACTTTCTAACTTGTCTTTCTTTTAACTAATCTTTCTTTCTTACTTTCTTACTAATCCTTCTTTCTTTCTAAGTAATCTTTCTAAGTACTCTTTCTTTATTGATAACATCTTTCTAACTAATATTTTTTTCTTTCTAACTAATCTTTATTTATTTATTTCTTAATAATCTTTCTGTTTTTCTTACTGACTGATTTTTCTTTTTCTAACTAATCTTTCTTTCTAACAATGTTTCTTTCTTTCATTCTAACTAATTTTTCTTTCAAACTAATCTGTATATTTTTTGAAAGCATCCTTTCTTTCTTTCTAACTAATCTTTTTTTCTAAATAACCTTTCTCCCTTTCTAATTAATCAGTCTTTTTTCTTTCTTACTAATATTTTTTTCTTTCTAACTAATCTTTATTTATTTCTTACTAATCTTTCTGTTTTTCTTACTGACTGATTTTTCTTTTTCTAACTAATCTATCTTTCTAACTAATCTATCTTTCATTCTAACTAATCTTTCTTTCAAACTAATCTGTATATATTTTTAAAACATCCTTTCTAAATAATCTTTCTTTTTTCTTTCTGTTTCTTTCTTTGTTTCTTTCTAATCTTTCTTTCTTTCAACTAATCTTTCTTTCTAACTTATCTATCTTTCTTTCTTTCTAACAATTTTTTTCTAACTAATCTTTCTTTCTAACTGATCTATCTTTCTAACTAATCTATCTTTCTTTCTAACTAATCAATCTATCTTTCTTTCTGTCTAACTAATCTTTCTTTCTGTCTAACTAATCTTTCTTTCTTTCTAACTAATCTTTCTTTCTATCTTTCTAACTAATATTTCTTTCTAAATAATTCAATTTCCAAATAATCTTTCTTTCTAAACAATTTCTTTCCAACTAATCTTTCATTCTTTCTTTCTAACAAATTTTTCTTTATATTTTCTAACTAATCTTTCTTTCTTTCTAACTGATCTTTCTTTCAAATTAATCAGTCTATCTACTAATCTTTCTTTCTTTCTTTCTTTCTTTTTTCTTTCTTCTTTCTTTCTTTCTTTCTTTCTTTCTTTCTTTCTTTCTTTCTAACTAATCTTTCTTTCTATCTTTCTAACTAATCTTTCTTTCTAAATAATTCAATTTCCAAATAATCTTTCTTTCTAAACAATTTCTTTCCAACTAATCTTTCATTCTATTTTCTAACAAATTTTTCTTTATTTTCGAACTAAACTTTCTTTCCTTCTTCTAACTGATCCTTTCTTTCAATTAATCAGTCTATCTCTCTAAAGAATTCTTTCTAACTAATCTTTCTTTTCTAACTATTTATCTGTCTAATATTAATACATTAACTAATCTTTTTCCAACTAATTTTCTTTCTATTTCTATCTAATCTTTCTTTCTTTCTTCTTTAACTATCTTTTTCTTTTTCTTCTGTCTTCTTTCATTCTTCTTTCTAACTAAATTTTTTTCTTTAAACAAATCTATTCTATCTTCTTCTACTAATTTTCTTTCTTTCTTTTAACTAATCTTTCTATTATTTTCTTTCTAACTAATCTTTTAATCTTGTTATTTTTTTTGTTTTTCTCTACATTCTTTCTATTCTTTCTTTCTTTTCTTTCTACTAATCTTTCTTTCCTTTCTTTATCTTTCTACTTTCTATTTATTCTTTCTTCTTCTAACTAATCTTTTTAATATATTTTTGTTCTTTCTTTTCTTTTTTTTTCTTTCTGTTTCTTTCTTTCTTTTCTTCTTCTTTCTTTCTTTCTTTCTTTCTTCTCTTTCTCAACTAATCTTTCTTTTTTCAACTAATCTTTCTGTCTGTCTTTCTTTAACTAATCTTTCTTTCTAATTAATTTCTTTCAACTAATTCTTCATTTTTCTAACTAATATTATTTTTCTTTCTTTCTTTCTTTCAAACTAATCTTTCTTCCTTTCTTTCATTCTAACTAATCTTCTTTTAACTATCTATCTTTCTTTCAAACTATCTTTTCCTTTCTTTCATTCTCTAATCTTTCTTTAACTCTTTCTTTTAACATTATTCTTTCTAACTAATCTTTCTTTCTCTCTAACTAATCTTTTTCTTTACTAATCTATCTATCTTTCTTTCTAACTAATTTTTCTTTATAACTAATCATTATCTTTCTGTCTAACTAATCTTTCTTTTTTCTTTATAACTAAATTTTCTTTTTTTCTTTCAACTGAACTTTCTTTTAACTTGTCTTTTCTTTCTTCTTTCTTTCTTCTTTACTTTCTTTCTTTTTCTTTCTTCTTCTTTTTCTTTCTTTTTCTTCTTTCTTCTTACTATCTTTCTTTCTTAACTAATCTTTCTATCTCTTTCTTAAACTAATTCTTTTCTAACTAATCTTTCTTTCTTTTCTTTCTAACTAATCTTCTTTTTTTTCTTTCAACTAATCTTTCTTCTTTCTTTCTTTTAACTAATTCTTTCTTTTTTATAACTAATTCTTCTTTCTTTCTTTCAAACTAATCTTTTCTTTCTTTCATTTAACTAACTTTCTTTTTTCTTCTACTTCTTAACTAATCTTCTTTCTTTCTTCTACTTATCTTAATTCTTTTAACTATCTTTCTTTCTTTTTCTTTAACTAATCTTTCTTTCTTCTTCTAACTAATCTTTTCTTCTTCTTTCTTTCTTTCTTTCTTTTAACTAATTTTTCTTTCTTTTAACTAATCTTCTATCTTTCTGTTCTAACTAATCTTTCTCTTCTATATCTTTTTTTCTTTCTTCTACTAATTCTTCTTTCTTCTTTCTTTCTTTCTTTCTTTCTATACTTCTTTCTTTCTAATTTTATCTTTTCTTTCTTCTTCTTTCTACTTCTTTCTTTCTTTCTTTAACTTTCTTTCTTTTTCTTTCTTTCTTTCTTTCTTATCTTTCTTTCTTCTTTCTTCTCTAATCTTTCTTTCTTTCTTTCTTTCTTTCTTTTCTTTCTTTCTTTCTTTCTTCTCTTTCAACTAATCTTTCTTTTTTCAAACTAATCTTTCTGTCTGTTTTCTTTCTAACTAATCTTTCTTTCTAATTAATTTCTTTCCAACTAATCTTTCATTGTTTCTAACTAATATTTCTTTATTTTTTCTAACTAATGTTTCTTTCTTTCTTTCAAACTAATCTTTCTTCCTTCTTTCTTCATTCTAACTAATCTTTCTTTTTAACTAATCTATCTTTCTTTCAAACTAATCTTTCTTCCTTTCTTTCATTCTAACTAATCTTATCTTAATAATAATCTTCTTTTTAATAATAATCTTTCTAACTAATCTTTTCTTCTCTCTCTAACTAATCTTTTTTCTTTATTACTAATCTATCTATCTTTCTTTCTTTCTAACTAATTTTTCTTTATAACTAATCTATCTATCTTTCTGTCTAACTAATCTTTCTTTCTTTCTTTATAACTAAACTTTCTTTTTTTCTTTTACTGAACTTCTTTATAACTTGTCTTTCTTATCTTCTTCTTTTCTTTCTTTCTTTTCTTTCTTCTCTTTCTTTCTTTCTTTCTTTCTTTCTTTCTTTCTTTCTTCTTTCTTTCAAACTAATCTTTCTTTCCTTTCTTTCATTCTAACTAATCTTTCTTTTTTAACTAATCTATCTTTCTTTCAAACTAATCTTTCTTTTTTAACTAATCTATCTATCTTTCTAAATAATTCTTTCTAACTAATCTTTCTGTCTTTCTCTGTAACTAATCTTTTTTCTTTATAACTGATCTGTCTCTTTCTTTCTTTATAACTAATTTTTCTTTCTTTATAACTAATCTATCTATCTTTCTGTCTAACTAATCTTTCTTTATTTCTAGATATTTCTTAAAGATATTTAGAAAGATATTTCTTTCTTTCTAACTAATTTTTCTTTCTTTATGACTAATCTATCTATCTTTCTGTCTAACTAATCTTTCTTTCTTTCTTTATAACTAAACTTTCTTTTTTTTCTTCCTAACTGAACTTTCAAACTTGTCTTTTCTTTCTTTCTTTCCTTTCTTTTCTTCTTCTTTCTTTCTTTCTTTCTTCTTTCTTTCTTTCTTTCTTCTTTCTTTCTTTTTTCTTTCTTTCTTTCTTTCTTTCTTTCTTTTTTCTTCCTATATCTATCTTTCCAACTAATTCTTTCTTTCTTTCCCTTTTCTACTTCTTTCTTTCTGTTCTAACTATCTTTCTTTCTTTTCTTTCTTTCTTTCTCTTTTCTTTCTTTCTTTTCTTTTCTTTCTTTCTTTCTTTCTTTTCTTTCTTTCTTTCTTTCTTTCTTTCTTCTTCTTTCAACTGTTCAACTGAACATATTTCTGGAAAAGGTGTCCTCAATCTGAAACTCTATATAAATACTCATAGACTCCTTTTGATGATTCATTAGCCAGCCATTAGTCCATATTTGATCTGTTTAACATTATTTTGGACAAAGATTAGTCAATCTTGGACTTAATATACATGTTCAGTGACTCATTCTGATGATTCATTAGCCATACATTAGTCCATTTTTGACCTATTGGACATATTTATGGTGAAAGTTTCATAGATCACGAACTTTCTATACATACTCATAGACATAGAAATATCTTTCTTTATCAGCCAGACAGTAGAACATTTTTGATCTACTGAACATATTTCTGGCCAAAGAGTCCTAGATCTTGAACTTTCTATACATACTCATAGACTCCTTCTGATGATTCATTAGCCAGACATTAGTCCATATTTGACCTGTTTAACATATTTATTGACAAAGAATCTTCAAACTTGACCATTCAAGTTGATTGAACCCTTCGGATGTTTCATCAGCTATACAGTAGTCCATATTTGACCTACTGGACATATTTCTGGACAAAGATTTGTCGATCTTAAACTCTCTATACATACTCATAAACTCTCTCTGATGATTCACTAGCCAGACATTTATCCATAATTGACCCATTTAACATATTTCTGGCCAAAGACTCCTCAAACTTGAACATTCATGCTCATTGACTCCTTCTAATTATTTATTAGCCACACATTATTCCACATTTGACCTATTTAACAAATTTCTGCACAAAGATTTGTCGATCTTGAATTCTCTTTGCATACTCATAGACTCCTTCCGATGATTCATTAGACAGACAGTAGTTCATATTCAACCTGTTTAACATATTTATAGCCAAAGACTCCTGAAACTTGAACATTCAAGCTCATTGACTCCTGATGATTCATTAGCCAGACATTAGTCCATATTTGACCTGCTTAACATATTTATGGCGAAGGACTCTTTAAACTTGAACATTGAAAGCTAATTGACTCCTTCGGATGTTTTCATCAGCCATACAGTAGTCCATATTTGACTGATGAAATTATTTCTACCAAAGAGTCCTCGATCTTGATCATTCTATTATACATTCTCATTGACTGCTTTTTTTATGTTACATCAGCCAGACAGTTGTCCATAATTGACCCATTGAAAATAATTCTGGCCAAAGTGAGTTTTATTAACAATATAAACTCACAGATTTTTTTTTTATGTTTTATTTTTAATAATATAAATTCTGCCAAAGAGTCCTCGATCTTGATCTTTCTAAACATTCTCATTGACTGCTTTTGATGTTAAATCAGCCTAACAATTATTCATATTTGACCTGCTGGAAATAGTTCTGGCCAAGAGCCCTCGATATTGAACTTTCTAAACATTGCCATTGGCAACTTCTGATGTTACGTCAGCCAGCCTGTATTTGACCTGCTGAAAATATTTCTTCCAAAGAGTCCTCGATCTTGATCTTTCTATACATTCTCATAGACTCCTTTTGATGTTACATCAGCTAGACAGTTGTCCATATTTGACCCATTGAAAATAATTCTGGCCAAAGGGTCCTTGATCTTGATCTTTCTATACATTCTCATTGACAGCGTTTGATGTTACACCAGACAGACAGTTTTCCATATTTGACCCATAGAAAATAATTCTGGCCAAAGGGTCCTCAAAAGTTTTTTTTTTTAACAAAATAAAAATTCACAGATTTTATTGTTTTATTTTTAACAATATAAACTCACAAACTCCTTCTGATGTTAAAATATTCTATATTTGACCAGCTGAAAAAAATTCCCCAAAGAGTCCTCGATCTTAATATTTCTATACATTCTCATTGACTCCTTTTGATGTTACATCAGCCAGACAGTTGTCCATATTTGACCCATTGAAAATAATTCTGGCCAATGGGTCCTCAAAAGTATTTTTTTAACAATTATTTGTTAATTATATTCTATATTAAATATATTAATTGTTAAAATATTCTATATTTGACCTGCTGAATAAAAATCTGCCAAAGAGTCCTCGATCTTGATCTTCCATTGACTGCTTTTTTTGATGTTACATCAGCCAGAAAGTTGTTCATATTTGACTCATCTGAATTAATGAATTAATTTATGGCCAAAGGGTCCTAAGAAGTTTTTTTTTAACAATATAAACAGATTTTTTTATTGTTTTTATTCTAACCCTAACAATATTATCTTACAGACTCCTTCTGGTGTTAAAATATTCTATATTTGACCTGATGAAATTATTTCTACCAAAAAGTCCTTAATCTTAATCTTTCTATACATTCTCATTGACTGTTTTTATGTTACATCACATATGGACAGTTATCCATATTTGATTCATGGAAAATAATTCTGGCCAAAGGTCCTCAAAAGGTTTTTTTTTTTTTTAACAAAATAAAAATTCAAAGATTTTTTTATTGTTTTATTTTTAACAATATAAACTCAGACTTCTGATGTTTAAATATTCCATATTTGACCTGATGAAATTATTTCTACCAAATAGTCCTTAATCTTAATCTTTCTAAACATTCTCATTGACTCCTTTTGATGTTACAGCCAGACAGTTGTCCATATGTGACCCATTGAAAACAATTCTGGCCAAAGGGTCCTCAAAAATATTTTGTTAACAAAATAAACTTCTCTTTTTTTTTTACAATATAAACTCACAGATTATTATTAATATTATTATTTTTACAATATAAACTCAGAGACTCCTTCTGATGTTAAAGTATTCTATATTTGAAACAGTTCTGCCAAAGAGTCCTCTATCTTGATCTTTCTATACATTCTCATTGATTGCTTTTGATGTTACATCAGCCAGACATATTTGACCTGCTGAAAATAGTTCTGGCCAAAGAGCCCTCGATATTGAACTTTCTAAACATTCCCATTGGCAACTTCTAATGTTACGTCAGCCAGCCTGTATTTGATCTGATGAAATTATTTCTGCCAAAGAGATCTTTATATATATATATATTATAAAAGACTCCTGAAACTATATTATATAGTATTATAATAAATACATATAAATATAAATATATAATACATAATACATATGTATACATATAAATACATATAATACATATAAATATATATAATAAATATATATAAATATTATTTTTTTTTTTTTTTTTTTTACAATTTAAACTCACAGGCTCCTTCTGATGTTGAAATATTCTATATTTGACATGCTGAAAAAATTCTGCCAAAGAGTCGGTGATCTTAATCTTTCTTTACATTCTCTGACTGCTTTTTTTGATGTTACATCAGCCAGACAGTTGTATTATTTGACCGATTGAAAATAATTCTGGCCAAAGGGTCATCAAAAGTTTTTTTTTATTTTTTTTTTTTTATAACATAAACTCACTATATCAAGATTCGAAGACTCTTTGACAGAAATATTTTCAGCAAAAATATGGAATGATTTAATATCAGAAGGAGTCTGTGAGTTTCTATTGTAATTTTTTTTTACAATATATAAAAAAATCTGGGACCCTTTTACAATGGGTCAAATACCTTTGAAAAAGAAAAAAAAAATCTTTGAGTTTATGTTGTTTAAAAACTCCTTTTGAGGACTCTTTGGCCAGAATTATTTTCATTGGGTCAAATACGGACAACTGTTTGACTGATGTAACATCAAAAGGAGTCTAGGAAAATGTATCAAGATCAAGACCGAGGACTCTTTGGAAGAAATATTATCAGCAGGTCAAATACAGGCTGGCTGACGTAACATTAAAAGTTGCCAATGGGAATGTTTTAAAAGTTCAATATCGAGGGCTCTTTGGCCAGAACTATAAAAAGATCAAGATCGAAGACTCTTTGGCAGAAATATTTTCAGCAAAAATATGTAATAATCTAACATCAGGAGTCTGTGAGTTTATATTAAAAAAAAAAAACCTCTTCGAGTTTATATTGTTTAAAAAATACTTTTGAGGACCCTTTGGTCAGAATTATTTTCAATGGGTCAAATATGGACAACTGTCTAGCTCTTTTAGCATCAGAAGGAGTCAACGAGAATGTATAGGGAATAAATATTTTCAGCAGGTCAAATATAGAATACTTTAACATCAGGAGTCTGTGAGTTTATATACTTAATTTTTTTTTTTTTAAATAAAAAACTCTTGTGATTATAATGTTAAAAAAAAAAATTGAGGACCCTTTGGCCATAATTATTTTCAATGGGTCAAAAAGGGAACACTGTCTGGCTCATGTAACACTATTGTCAAGGAGTCAACGAGAATGTACAGAAAGATTAAGATCGCGGACTTTTTGACAGAAATATTTTCAGCAGGTCAAATATGGAATACTTTAAAATCAGAAGGAGTCTGTGAGCTTAAATTGTAATAAATAAATAAATAAAATAAATAAGATAAATAATCTGTGAGTTCATATTGTTAAAAAAACTTTCGACGACTCTTTGACAAGAATTATTATTAATGGGTCAAATGTGAAATACTTTTACATCTGAAGAAGTCTGTGAGATTATATTGTTAAAAAAAACTTGGAGTTTATATATTGTTAAAAAAAAATTGAGAACCCTTTGGCCAGAATTATTTTCAACATTCACTTCGGAATGAGTTAGTTCTTGAATGCATTACAATGCAACAAAAAGCATAATGCTTATATGTCATTCTTCAATGCACAACGCTTGATCGTAAATGCAATACAATGCAACAGCAGATTGCATTGCAATCTCTGTAATGCACTATGGAATAAAATAGTTATTAAATGTATTGTAATGCAACAAAGTGCATATTCTTATATGTTATTCTTCAATGCACAATGCTTGATCGCATGTGCAATGCATTGCAATAGCAGATTGCATTGCACATCTCTTCAATGCACTTCGGAATGAGTTAGTTCTTGCAATGCAATAAAAAGCATAATGCTTATATGTTACGCTCCAAGTAATCTTTCATTATTTCTAACTAATTTTTCTTTCTTTTTTCTAACTAATGTTTCTTTCTTTCTTTTTTTCTTTCTTTCTAACTAACCTACCTTTCTTTTATTCTAACTAATATTTATTTTTTAACTAATCTATCTTTCTAAAGAATTCCTTCTACTAATCTTTCTTTCTTTCTAACTAATCTTTTTTTCTAAATAACCTTTCTCCCTTTCTAACTAATATATCTCTCTTTCTAAAGAAGTCTTTCTAACTAATCTTTCTTTCTAACTAATCTATCTATCTTTTTTTTCTGTCTAACTAATCTTTCTTTTTTTCTTTCTAACTGAACCTTCTAACTTGTCTTTCTTTCTTTTAACTAATCTTTCTTTCTTACTAATCCTTCTTTCTTTCTAAGTAATCTTTCTAAGTACTCTTTCTTTATTGATAACTAATCTTTCTAACTAATATTTTTTTCTTTCTAACTAATCTTTATTTATTTATTTCTTACTAATCTTTCTGTTTTTCTTTCTGACTGATTTTTCTTTCTTTTTCTTACTAATCTTTCTTTCTTTCTAACAATGTTTCTTTCTTTCATTCTAACTAATTTTTCTTTCAAACTAATCTGTATATCTTTTGAAAGCATCCTTTCTTTCTAACTAATCTTTTTTTCTAAATGACCTTTCTCCCTTTCTAACTAATCATTCTTTTTTCTTTCTTACTAATATTTTTTTCTTTCTAACTAATCTTTATTTATTTCTTACTAATCTTTCTGTTTTTCTTTCTGACTGATTTTCTTTCTTTTTCTAACTAATCTTTCTTTCTTTCTAACCAATCTTTCTTTCTTTCTTTCTTTCTTTCTAATTAATCTATCTTTCTAACTAATCTATCTTTCATTCTAACTAATCTTTCTTTCAAACTAATCTGTATATATTTTAAAGCATCCTTTCTAAATAATCTTTCTTTTCTTTTTTCTTTCTTTCTTTCTTTGTTTCTTTGTTTGTTTCTTTCTTTCTAATCTTTCTTTCTTTCAACTAATCTTTCTTTCTAACTTATCTATCTTTCTTTCTTTCTAACAATTTTTTTCTAACTAATCTTTCTTTCTAACTGATCTATCTTTCTTTCTAACTAATCAATCTATCTTTCTTTCTGTCTAACTAATCTTTCTTTCTTTCTTTCTTTCTTTCTTTCTAACTAATTTTTCTTTCTATCTTTCTAACTAATCTTTCTTTCTAAATAATTCAATTTCCAAATAATCTTTCTTTCTAAACAATTTCTTTCCAACTAATCTTTCATTCTTTCTTTCTAACAAATTTTTCTTTATATTTTCTAACTAATCTTTCTTTCTTTCTAACTGATCTTTCTTTCAAATTAATCAGTCTATCTCTCTAAAGAATTCTAATCTTTCATTCTTTCTAAAAAATTTCTTTATATTTTCTAACTAAACTTTCTTTCTTTCTAACTGATCTTTCTTTCAAATAAATCAGTCTATCTACTAATGTTTCTTTCTTTCTATCTTTCTTTCTAATCTAATCTTTCTTTCTATCTTTCTAACTAATCGTTCTTTCTAAATAATTCTAATTTCTTTCTAATAATTCTAAAGTCTTTCTAACTATTCTTTCTTTCTTTCTAACTAATCTATCTATCTTTTTTTCTGTCTAACTAATCTTTCTTTTTTTTCTTTCTAACTGAACTTTCTAACTTGTCTTTCTTTTAACTAATCTTTCTTTCTTACTTTCTTACTAATCCTTCTTTCTTTCTAAGTAATCTTTCTAAGTACTCTTTCTTTATTGATAACTAATCTTTCTAACTAATATTTTTTTCTTTCTAACTAATCTTTATTTATTATTTCTTACTAATCTTTCTGTTTTTCTTTCTGACTGATTTTTCTTTCTTTTCTAATAATCATCTTTCTTTCTAACAATTTTCTTTCTTTCATTCTAAATAATTTTTCTTTCAACTAATCTTATTTCTTTTGAACATCCTTTCTTTCTAATAATCTTTTTTTCTAAATAACTTTCTCCCTTTCTAACTAATTCATTCTTTTTCTTTCTTTACTAATTTTTTTCTTCTTTCTAACTAATCTTTCTGTTTTTCCTTTCTGACTGATTTTCTTTCTTTTTCTAACTAATATTCTTTTTTCTTCTCTTCTCTTCAACTGTTCTAATCTTCTTTTCTTCTTTCTTTCTTCTTTCTTTCTTTCTTCTTCTTTCTAATTAATCTTATCTTTCTAATAATCTATCTTTCATTCTAACTAATCTTTTCTTTCAAACTAATCTGTATATTATTTTAAAGCATCCTTTATAAATAATCTTTCTTTCTTTTTTCTTTCTTGTTTCTTTTCTTTGTTTCTTTCTTTCTTCTTTCTAACAATTTTTTTCTAACTAATCTTTCTTTCTAACTGATCTATCTTTCTTTCTAACTAATCAATCTATCTATCTTTCTGTCTAAACTATCTTTCTTTCTTTCTTCTAACTAATCTTTCTTTCTATCTTTCTAACTAATCTTTCTTTCTAAATAAATTCAATTTCCAAATAATCTTTCTTTCTAAACAATTTCTTTCCAACTAATCTTTCATTCTTTTTTCTAACAAATTTTTCTTTATATTTTCTAACTAATCTTTCTTTCTTTTCTAACTGAATCTTTCTTTCAAATTAATCAGTCTATCTCTCTAAAGAATTCTTTCTACTATTCTTTCTTTCTAATTAATTTTCTTTCCAACTAATCTTTCATTGTTTCTAACTAATATTTCTTTATTTTTTCTAACTAATTTTTTTTCTTTCTTTCAAACTAATCTTTCTTCCTTTTTTCTTTCTATTCTTTCTTTTTTAACTATTTCTTTCTTTCAAACTATTCTTTTTCCTTTCTTTCATTAACTAATCTTCTTTTTAACTAATCTATCTATCTTTCTAAATAATTCTTTCTAACTAATCTTTCTTTCTATCTTTTTAAATAATTCTTTCTAACTAACCTTTCTTTCATTCTCTCTAACTAATCTTTTTTTTTTATAACTAATCTTCTATCTTTCTTTTTCTAACTAATTTTTTCTTTATATAACTAATCTTCTATCTTTCTTCTAACTATCTTTCTTCTTTCTTTATAACTAACTCTTTTTTTTTTCTTTCTAACTGAACTTTCTTTCTAACTTACTTTCTTTCCCTTCTTTTCTTTTTCTCTTTATTTTCTTTTTTCTTTCATTAACTAATTTTCTTTCGTTCTTTCTTAAACGTATCTTTCTTCTTCTTTCTTTCTTTCTTTCTAACTAATCTTTTTTTTTTTAACTAATCTATCTATCTTTCTAAATAATTCTTTCTAACTAACTTTCTTTCTTTCTCTCTAACTAATCTTTTTCTTTATAACTAATCTATCTATCTTTCTTTCTTTCTAGCTAATTTTTCTTTCTTTCTTTTTAACTAATCTATCTATCTTTCTGTTCTAACTAATCTTTCTTTCTTTTTATAACTTAAACTCTGTTTTTTTCTTTCTAACTGAACTTTCTTTCTAACTTGTCTTTCTTTCTTTCTTTCTTTCTTTCTTTTTTCTTTCTTTCATTCTAACTAATCTTTCTTTCGTTTCTTCTTACTAACTTCTTTCTTTAAGTATCTTTCTAATTACTCTTTTCTTATGATACTAATCTTTCTAACTAATATTTTTTTCTTTCTAACTAATCTTTATTTATTTTTCTTACTAATCTTTCTGTTTCTTTCTACTAATTTTTTCTTTTTCTAACTAATCTATTCTTTCTTTCTAACTAATCTTTTTTCTAAATACCTTTCTTTTTTATAACTATATTTTTCTTTCTTTTTTTTAACTAATCTATCTATCTTTCTAATAATTTCTTTCTAACTAATCTTCTTTCTTTCTTTCTAACTATCATCTATCTTTCTTTCTTCTAACTAATCTTTTTTCTTTCTTCTAACTATCTTCTTTCTTTTCTTTCTAACTAATTTTCTTTCTAATTTCTAATTTCTATCTACTTTTTCTAACTAATCTTCTTTCTTTAACTAATCTTTCTTTTTTCTAACTAATCTCTTCTTAATTCTCTATCTTTTTCTTTCTTTCCTTTATTATCTTCAACTAATATTTTTTTTTTTTTAACTAATCTAACTTTTCTTTCTAACTAATCTTTTCTTTCTCTTCTTTCTTTTCTTCTTTTAACTAATTTTTTTCTTTACTACCTTTTTTTTCTTTCTTCTATTTCTTTTTTTCTATCTTTTATCTTCTTATTCTTTCTTTCTTCTTTCTAACTAATTTTTCTTCTACTATACTTTCTTTCTTCATTCTTTCCTTTCTTCTTTTTCTTTTATACTCTTTCTACTACTCTTTTTTTTCTCTTCTAACTAATCTTTCTTTCTATCTTTATCTTTTCTTTACTATTCTTTCTTTTCTTCTATCTAATCTATTCTTTCTTCTTTCTTTCTAATCTTTTTTCTTTCTATCTTCTTCTTTCTCTATTTCTTTCTTTCTTTCTTTCTTTCTTTCTTTCTTTCTTCTTCTTTCTTTCTTTCTTTTTCTTCTAACTAATCTTTCTTTTTTCTAACTAATACTTTTTCTTCTTTCTTTCAATAATCTTTCTTTTTCTAACTAATCTTTTCTTATTTTTTTCTAACTAATTTTTTTTCTTTCTTAACTAATCTTTCTTCTTCTTTTCTTTCTCTAACTAATCTTTCTTTTTCTAACTAATTATCTTCTTTCTAATAATTCTTTCTAACTAATCTTTCTCTTTCTTCTAATAATCTTTTTCTTTATAACTAATCATCATCTTTCTTTCTTTCTTACTAATTCTTTCTTTCTTTTACTAATCTATCTATCTTTTTTCTAACTAATCTTTCTTTCTTTCTACTAACTCTATTTTTTCTTTTTCTAACTAACTTTCTTTCTAACTTCTTTCTTTCTTTCTTTCTTTCTCTTTCTTTCTTTCTTTCTTTCTTTCTTTCTTTCTTTCTTTCTTTCTAACTAATCTTCTTTCGTTCTTTCTTACTAATCCTTCTTTCTTTCTAAGTAATCTTTCTAAGTACTCTTTCTTTATTGATAACTAATCTTTCTAACTAATATTTTTTTTCTTTCTAACTAATCTTTATTTATTTATTTCTTACTAATCTTTCTGTTTTCTTTCTGACTGATTTTTTTTTCTTTCTACAACTAATCTTTCTTTCTTTCTAACTAATCTTTTTTTTCTAAATAACCTTTCTTTCTAATCATTCATTCTAAATAATGTCTTTATTTCTTTCTTTCTTTCTTTCTTTTTTTTTCTTTCTTTCTCTCTTTCTTTTTCTCTAACTAATATTTCTTTCTTTTTATATAATCTTTCTTTCTAACTAATCTTTCTTTCTAAATTATTTCTTTCAACCTAATCTTTCTTTCTAACTAATCTATATATCTTTCTAACTTATCTTTCTTTCTTTCAAACTAATCTTTCTTTCTTTTTAACTAATCTTTACTTTTAACTAATTGTTCTTTCTTTCTAACTAATCGTTTGTTCGTTCTTTCTTTCTTTTCTTCTTCTTTTCTTTTCTTTCTTTCTTTTTCTTTCTTTTCTTTCTTTCTTTCTTTCTTTCTTCCTTTCTTTCTTTCTTTCTTTCTTTCTTTCTTCTTCTAATTAATCTCTCTTTCTTTATAACTAATCTGCCTTTCTAAATAATTTCTTTCCTACTAATCTTTTTTTCTTTCCTTCTAACTAATCTTTCTTTCTAATTAATCTTTCTCTCTAACTAATCTTTTGTTCTTTCTAACTAATCGATCAATCTTTCTAACTTTCTTTCTTTCAAACTAATCTTTTTTTCTTTCTAATGACCAGTAGTTGTCTAGTTGTCTATAGTATAGTGTCCATATTTTACTTTTAACATATTTCTGCCCTTAGACTCCTCAACTTGAACATTCATGCTCATTGACTCCTCCTTATAATTTTATTACCAAGACAGTAGTCCACATTTGCCCTTTTTAACATATTTCTGGACAAAGATTTGTCGATCTTGAACTCTCTTTACATACTCATGGACTCCTTCTGTTGATGCAATAGCTAGACAGTAGTTCATATATTGTTTAACATATTTATGGCCAAAGACGACGATTCAGGCTAATTGACTCCTTCGGAGATTTCATCAGCCATACAGTAGTCCAAATTTAAACTACTGAACATTTTTCTGGCCAAAGAGTCCTCGATCTTGAACTCTCTATAGACTATTTCTGAATAGCCAGACATTTATCCATATTTGACCTGTTTAACATATTTATGGTCAAAGAATCTTCAAACTTGACCATTAAAGCTCATAGCTAGATCTCTTGTTATTTCAGCCATACAGTTGTCCATATTTGACCCACAGAATAATTTTCTGGCCAAAGATTTGTCGATCTTGAACTTTCTATACATACTCATAGACTCGTTTTCATGTTATTTCGGCCTTACAGTAGTCCATAATTGACCTACAGACATTTTTTCCTGGCCAAAGTATCCTCGATCTTGAACTCTCTGTACTGTAGACTCTTAGAGTTGATTCATTAGCCAGACATATATCCATATTTAACATATTTTTGGCCTAAGACTTCTCAAACTTGCACATTCAGGCTAACAGACTCCTACTGATGAACGATTAGCCAGACATTAGTCCATATTTGACCTGTTTAATATATGTATTGCCATAGAGTCCTCAAACTGGAACGTTCAATCTCATTGACTTCTATTTCATTAGCCAGGCAGTTCAGTTTAACCGTTGAACATATTTCTTACCAAAGAGTCCTCGGTAGGAAGACAATAGTCCGTATTTATGGCGAATGTTTAATCGATCTTAAACTTACAATACATGCTCATAGACTCGTTCTCAAGTTTTATCAGCCATACAGTAGTCCTAGTTTGACCAACTGAACATATTTCTGGAAAAGGAGTCCTCAATCTGAAACTCTATATAAATACTCATAGACTCCTTTTAATGATTCATTAGCCAGACATTAGTCCATATTTGACCTGTTTAACATATTTATTGACAAAGAATCTTCAAACTTGACCATTCAAGTTGATTGAACCCTTCGGATGTTTCATCAGCTATACAGTAGTCCATATTTGACCTACTAAACATATTTCTGGACAAAGATTTGTCGATCTTAAACTCTCTATACATACTCATAAACTCTCTCTGATTGATTCACTAGCCAGACATTTATCCATAATTGACCCATTTAACATATTTCTGGCCAAAGACTCCTCAAACTTGAACATTCATGCTCATTGACTCCTTCTAATTATTTATTAGCCACACATTATTCCACATTTGACCTATTTAACATATTTCTGCACAAAGATTTGTCGATCTTGAATTCTCTTTACATACTCATAGACTCCTTCCGATGATTTATTAGACATACAGTAGTCCATATTCAACCTGTTTAACATATTTATAGCCAAAGACTCCTGAAACTTGAACATTCAAGCTCATTGACTCCTGATGATTCATTAGCCAGACAGTAGTCCAAATTTGACCTATTTAACATATTTCTGCACAAAGATTTGTCGATTTTGAACTCTCTTTACATACTCATAGACTACTTCTCATGATTAGCCAGACATTAGTCCATATTTGAGCTGCTTAACATATTTATGGCGAAGGACTCTTTAAACTTGAACATTGAAAGCTAATTGACTCCTTCGGATGTTTCATCAGCCATACAGTAGTCCATATTTGACTGATGAAATTATTTCTACCAAAGAGTCCTCGATCTTGATCATTCTATACATTCTCATTGACTGCTTTTTTTTTATGTTACATCAGCCAGACATTGTCCATAATTGACCCATTGAAAATAATTCTGGCCAAAGTGAGTTTTATTAACAATATAAACTAAAAAAAAAAGATTTTTTTTATTGTTTTATTTTTAATAATATAAATTCTGCCAAAGAGTCCTCGATCTTGATCTTTCTAAACATTCTCATTGACTGCTTTTGATGTTAAATCAGCCTAACAATTATTCATATTTGAACTGCTGGAAATAGTTATGGCCAAGAGCCCTCGATATTGAACTTTCTAAACATTCCCATTGCATTGGCAACTTCTGATGTTACGTCAGCCAGCCTGTATTTGACCTGCTGAAAATATTTCTTCCAAAGAGTCCTCGATCTTGATCTTTCTATACATTCTCATAGACTCCTTTTGATGTTACATCAGCTAGACAGTTGTCCATATTTGACCCATTGAAAATAATTCTGGCCAAAGGGTCCTTGATCTTGATCTTTCTATACATTCTCATTGACAGCGTTTGATGTTACACCAGCCAGACAGTTTTCCATATTTGACCCATAGAAAATAATTCTGGCCAAAGGGTCCTCAAAAGTTTTTTTTTTAACAAAATAAAAATTCACAGATTTTATTGTTTTATTTTTAACAATATAAACTCACAGACTTCTTCTGATGTTAAAATATACTATATTTGACCAGCTGAAAAAATTTCCCAAAGAGTCCTCGATCTTAATATTTCTATACATTCTCATTGACTCCTTTTGATGTTACATCAGCCAGACAGTTGTCCATATTTGACCCATTGAAAATAATTCTGGCCAATGGGTCCTCAAAAGTATTTTTTTAACAATTTAAACAGTTTTTTTTCCAATATAAATTCACTGACTCCTTCTGATGTTAAAATATTCTATATTTGACCTGCTGAATAAAAATCTGCCAAAGAGTCCTCGATCTTGATCTTCCATTGACTGCTTTTTTTGATGTTACATCAGCCAGAAAGTTGTTCATATTTGACTCATCTGAATTAATGAATTAATTCATGGCCAAAGGGTCCTAAGAAGTTTTTTTTAACAATATAAACTCAGATTTTTTTATTGTTTTTATTTTTTAACAATATAATCTTACAGACTCCTTCTGGTGTTAAAATATTCTATATTTGACCTGGTGAAATTATTTCTACCAAAAAGTCCTTAATCTTAATCTTTCTATACATTCTCATTGACTGTTTTTTTATGTTACATCACATATGGACAGTTATCCATATTTGATTCATGGAAAATAATTCTGGCCAAAGGTCCTCAAAAGGTTTTTTTTTTTTTTAACAAAATAAAAATTCACAGATTTTTTATTGTTTTATTTTTAACAATATAAACTCACAGACTTCTGATGTTTAAATATTCCATATTTGACCTGATGAAATTATTTCTACCAAATAGTCCTTAATCTTAATCTTTCTAAACATTCTCATTGACTCCTTTTGATGTTACAGCCAGACAGTTGACCATATGTGACCAATTGAAAACAATTCTGGCCAAAGGGTCCTCAAAAATATTTTGTTAACAATATAAACTTTAATAACTTTTTTTTTTACAATATAAACTCACAGATTATTATTAATATTATTATTTTTACAATATAAACTCAGAGACTCCTTCTGATGTTAAAGTATTCTATATTTGACCTCCTGAAAACAATTCTGCCAAAGAGTCCTTTATCTTGATCTTCTATACATTCTCATTGATTGCTTTTGATGTTACATCAGCCAGACATATTTGACCTGCTGAAAATAGTTCTGGCCAAAGAGCCCTATATATATAAGACTCCTGAAACTATATTATATAGTATTATAATAAATATATAATACATATAAATATATTTATTTTTTTATTTTTTTATTTTTATTTTTTTATTAGGGCCCAAGCCCTAAGGGCGAAGGCCCTATTGTTTTCCTAAGGATTATTTATTCTTCTTCTTCTTCTTCTTCTTCTTCTTCTTCTTCTTCTAATTATTTTTTTACTACCTTTTGGACACTTTTGGAGGCCTTAACATGCTCAAAAACTCCTGAAACTTTGCACACATGTCAGAACCCGCGGCCATCAGGGCCGGGCTGAAGATGGTACCCGGGCGTGGCAGGGGGGCTCGACAGCGCCCCCTGGAACGGGGTCCGAAAACATGGTCCATAAATCAAACACGCTTGCATGTAATAATATGAAACTCGGTACACATGTAGATCTCATCGTTTCATATATACTTCGCACTCTAACTTTTTACCCCAGCCCAACAGGAAGTCGGCTATTTAGGCTTGTTTGGAAAACGCATGCAATGGAATGTGAAGTACTCCTCCTAGAGAATTCAAACACACGGCACGAAACTCGGTCAGCGTGAAGTCAAGACATTGAGGATGAAAGTTTGCGAGGGGATTTTTGATATCTCGAACGGTTTGGCCGTGGCGAGGAAACGAAATTATGGCGAGAAACGTGAAACGGGAAGTGTGTCATAACTACTGCATACATTAACTGATCTTGATGAAACTTCAGCAGTGTGTTCGTTGTAAGAGCCCGATTACATGGATGTGACTATTGTGAGTCAAAGTTATAGCGCCACCAACTGGCAGCAGGAAGTGTGTCACTTTCAAAATGCTTTGAAGTCACCCTCTTATTTTTACCCGATTTGCTTCAAACTTCATCTGTATAATGTAAATACACGGCAGATGAAGACCTGTGAATGGATTCTTGATATCTTTGAAACTGTTGCTGTGGCAATCCATCAAACTTTAATATTCTTTTTGGATGCTTTTGAGACTCTTAGCATGCCTGAAATTGCTTAAAATTGCATGAAACTCGACAGACAGATCACATTTATTAGCCAGGTGACATGTGCATAGTTTCAGAAATGGGCGTGGTGCAGGGACTCAGTAGCGCCACCTTTTGACAAAAGTGGGGGGGTTAGTTTCATCTAGAGTTACAAAAATCTGTATTTATATAGTTCTCCTCCAGCCAGACAACTTTCTAATTTACAGTCATTAGCAATAACCAAGAGGAAGTCAGATATTTTGGTTTGAATATGGTCATTTCTCTCTGAGCCTACGTCTCTGTGACTGCTGTCTGTGTGTGTGTCTGTGAGTGTGGGGAGGGGGAGGGGGAGTGGGGCTATGTGCCTGCTCTCTGTGTGTGTGTGTCTGTGAGTGTGGGAAGGGGGAGGGGGAGTGGGGCTAGATTAACCATTTCACTGCTGTGTGGTTTGGCCTTCATTAAAAAAGAAAATAAATGTCTTAAGCCTTGTATTTTTTAAATACGTTTTTTTAATAAAGGCATATAACAGACATGCTGCATTTAAAATTTTTTAATAAAACATTGTTTTTTATGTTTTTCAAGCCATTTGATTTATGAGGACTTTTGAAATGTCCTCATAAACCACCCATAAGTTGTAATACCAGTGTAATACACATGCCATTATACAAATTTGTGTCCTCATAAATCACATAAACCAACCCACACACACATCAAATTGACGGTGGGTGGCAATAGTATATTTAAAAGACTTGGTATTTAAATCGGCATATTGTAATATCTGCATTGAATGTTGTGGATATTGACTAAGAATATTGAATATTATGTATGTTATCAATCACCCTAAATGCAATACGGTGTTAGTTATATATCTTAAAGTGCGATACTGTCGCATAATAGTGTCCCATGAAGGGCATCCCCTCCCCCAATATTATTAAATGTCCTATTAGTGTCTTATTATTCTAAATAATTGAATTTATTGATCAAATTTAGGAATTTAAAATGAAAGATGAAGCATAGGCTACTGTTACCCTAGGTAGGGCTGATCAAATTAAATCATTTACACTGAAAAATTACAATTGCATAAAATAATGTTATGAAATTGATTTAAATGTACAAATAAGAAACAGTGGAAAGAAGTATACTAGGCTACTTATAAACATAACACTAAATTGCCAATAGGTGGCGGCAGGCGGCCGTATTAAGGAGTGAGTCATTTATTCATTCATTCAAACGATTCGTTTAAACGGTTGATTCATTCAAGAATGAGACAGATGTTTAGGAATGGCTCATTGAATCTTTGACTCAACCGAACCGATTCGGGTCAAAATGCTGAATCATTCAGTAATGAAAACAATGAGTGTTCCTGTGAGATGCGCCGTGGTTCTGCTGTGATTTTTGTTTGGGACTATTTTCGCTGCTGGAACAGAAGAAAAACAGCCAATATTACATCTAAAATGTAAGTGACTACATTTTAACTGTTTATTGAACTGTTGTAGGAAATCAATGTCACATTTTGATATGGTATTCAGGAAAAATAATTGAGGCTGCTTAACACATATGTTAAAATATAGAAACTCCACATTTAGATTTTTAGAGGCAGTTACAGTATGTTGTTAACTGAGTGTGTGTGTGTGCTGCGCTCATATAGATTTCTCCTCGAGAGGCTGCGCGAGCGTCAACAGCGCAACCTATTTATTATCCACAATCGATCGCAACAACATACAATAAATGTAATAAAATCAGAATCATTCTCTCGGTTTAGTGATTCCCTAGTTATGTATTTTGTTTGTTATTGATGTTCTAATCAGGCTACTTGACTTGTCCGTTCGGGCAAGTAAAATTCTCTTTTACTTGTCCTTCAAAAATCCATTTGTCCCGGACAAGCGGACAAGTTAGACAGGCTCTGGAGATACGAAGTCTCTATTTTCATGCTACTAGTACATATTTTTTAGATATTAGTATCTATTCCATTAAGTAATAGTACTTATTCATTAACGACTAGTGCTTATTCTGTTTAGAATATTCAAAGTGCTTATTCAATTTGTATGCTTATTTATATTTTCTGAGCAGAAAATTCGATTTTTCTGCTTATTCAATATTTCATCTAAAATGTAAGTGACTTGACGTGTGTGTGTGTGTGTGTGTGTGTGTGTGTGTGTGTGTGTGTGTGTGTGTGTGTGTGTGTGTGTGTGTGTGTGTGTGTGTGTGTGTGTGTGTGTGTGTGTGTGTGTGTGTGTGTGTGTGTGTGTGTGTGTGTGTGTGTGTGTGTGTGTGTGAGGAGAGAGAGATTGTGTCTGTTACAGTGACAAGAGTTTTTAAGCCTTGTCTTTTTGGATATATATATATATATATATATATATATAATATATATATATATATATATATATATATATATATATATATATATATATATATATATATATATATATTTTTTTTTTTTTTTTTTTAATGTGCATACAACCCATGTATTTTAAATGTATTGTTTGCTTTAAATTAAATTAAGATTGTATGTTTGGTAATTTAACCTATATAAATGTAAAATGAATGTGCTATATTTCAGATCAATATATTTGTTTTCCTTCATTTTAACCAACACTAACTTTATTCTCATCTGAATTATAAATAACTTATTTCTGTATAAAATAATAAATTCTGAATAATCCAGACCAACCAGAGCGCACTATTTCTACAACATCATCAGTGCTGAAGCGGGACTACCAGAGCCGTTCGGCAGATAGCGAGCAGATATTTTGTGTCACGTCGTGCACAATAACCCTAAGGCAGGGTGGCGGTGCCACCGGCTTTATATATATATATATATATATATATATATATATATATATATATATATATATATATATATATATATATAAATATAGCTGCGAGCAGCGATGAAGGGCCAAAGCCGGCGGTACCGCCACCCTGGTGCACCAGGGTTGCGGTGCCACCGGCTTGGGCCCGTAATCGCTGCTCGCAGCTATATTTTTTTTTACAATTTAAACTCACAGTCTCCTTCTGATGTTTAAATATTCTATATTTGACATGCTGAAAAAAATCTGCCAAAGAGTCGGTGATCTTAATCTTTCTTTACATTCTCATTGACTGCTTTTTTTGATGTTACATCAGCCAGACAGTTGTCCATATTTGACCCACTGAAAATAATTCTGGCCAAAGGGTCATCAAAAGTTTTTTTTTTTTTTTTTTATAACATAAAGATTCGAAGACTCTTACAGAAATATTTTCAGCAAAAATATGGAATAATTTAACATCAGAAGGAGTCTGTGAGTTTCTAGTGTAATTTTTTTTTTACAATATATAAAAAAATCTGGGACCCTTTTACAATGGGTCAAATACCTTTGAAAAAGAAAAAAAAATTCTTTGAGTTTATGTTGTTTAAAAACTCCTTTTGAGGACTCTTTGGCCAGAATTATTTTCATTGGGTCAAATACGGACAACTGTTTGACTGATGTAACATCAAAAGGAGTCTAGGAAAATGTATTGTAAGATCAAGACCGAGGACTCTTTGGAAGAAATATTATCAGCAGGTCAAATACAGGCTGGCTGACGTAACATTAAAAGTTGCCAATGGGAATGTTTAGAAAGTTCAATATCGAGGGCTCTTTGGCCAGAACTATAAAAAGATCAAGATCGAAGACTCTTTGGCAGAAATATTTTCAGCAAAAATATGTAATAATCTAACATCAGGAGTCTGTGAGTTTATATTAAAAAAAAAAACCTCTTCGAGTTTATATTGTTTAAAAAATTCTTTTGAGGACCCTTTGGTCAGAATTATTTTCAATGGGTCAAATATGGACAACTGTCTAGCTCTTTTAGCATCAGAAGGAGTCAATGAGACCTATACATATAGGGAATAAATATTTTCAGCAGGTCAAATATAGAATACTTTAACATCAGGAGTCTGTGAGTTTATATACTTAAATTTTTATTTTATTTTAAATAAAAAACTCTTGTTTATATTGTTAAAAAGAAATTGAGGACCCTTTGGCCATAATTATTTTCAATGGGTCAAAAAAAATGGAATACTTTAAAATCAGAAGGAGTCTGTGAGTTTAAATTGTAAAATAAATAAATAAATAAATAAATAAATAAATAAATAAAATAAATAATCTGTGAGTTCATATTGTTAAAAAAACTTTCGACGACTCTTTGGCAAGAATTATTATTAATGGGTCAAATGTGAAATACTTTTACATCTGAAGAAGTCTGTGAGATTATATTGTTAAAAAAAAACTTGGAGTTTATATATTGTTAAAAAAAAATTGAGAACCCTTTGGCCAGAATTATTTTCAACATTCACTTCGGAATGAGTTTAGCTCTTGAATGCATTACAATGCAACAAAAAGCATAATGCTTATATGTCATTCTTCAATGCACAACGCTTGATCGTAAATGCAATACAATGCAACAGCAGATTGCATTGCAATCTCTGTAATGCACTATGGAATGAGTTAGTTATTAAATGTATTGCAATGCAACAAAGTGCATAATCTTATGTTATTCTTCAATGCACAATGCTTGATCGCATGTGCAATGCATTGCAATAGCAGATTGCATTGCACATCTCTTCAATGCACTTCGGAATGAGTTAGTTCTTGAATGCATTGCAATGCAATAAAAAGCATAATGCTTAGGCCTATATGTAATTATTAATGCACAACGCTTGATCGTACGTGCAATGCATTGCAATAGCAGATTGCATTGCAATATCTTCAAAGCACTTCGGAATAGTTGAATGCACTGCACTGCAAATAAGTGTATTGCTTATATGTTATTCTTCATTGCACAACGCTTGTGCGTATAAAAGCAGATTGCACATCTCTTCAATGTACTTTGGAATGTGTTCGTTTTTGAATGCATTGCAATGCAACAAAAAGCATAATCCTTATATGTCATTTTTCAATGCACAACGCTTGATCGTGTGCAATGCATTGCAATAGCCGATTGCATTGCTCATCTCTTCAATGCACTTTGGAATGAGTTAGTTCTTGAATGCATTGCAATGCAACAAAAAGCATAATGCTTATATGTCATTCTTCAATGCACAACGCTTGATCGTAAGTGCATTGGATTGCAATAGCAGATTGCATTGCAATCTCTTCAATGCACTTTTCGGATTAGTTCGTGAATGCAATGCACTGCAAATAAGTGTATATTGCTTATATGTTATTCTTCATTGCACAATGCTTGATCGTATGTGCAATGCATTGCAATAGCACATTTCATTGCACATCTCTTCAGTGCACTAGGGAATGAGTTAGTTCTTGAATGCATTGCAATGCAACAAAAAGCATAATACTTTTATGTCATTCTTCAATGCACGACGCTTGATCGTCAGTGCAATGCATTGGGATAGCAGATTGCATTGCAATCACTTCGGAATAGTTTGTGAATGCATTGCACTGCAAATAAGTGCATTTTGCTTACATGTTAATCTCCAATGCCAACGCTTGATCATGTGTAATGCAACAGCAGATTGGATTGCACATATCTTTAATGCACTACGGAATTATTTAGTTATTGAATGCATTCCAATGCAACAAAGTGCATATTGCTTATATGTTACGCTCCAACTAATCTTTCATTATTTCTAACTAATTTTTCTTTCTTTTTTTCTAACTAATGTTTCTGTCTTTCTTTCTAACTAATCTACCTTTCTTTCATTCTAACTAATATTTATTTTTTAACTAATCTATCTTTCTAAAGAATTCCTTCTACTAATCTTTCTTTCTTTCTAACTAATCTTTTTTTCTAAATAACCTTTCTCCCTTTCTAACTAATCATTCTTTTTTCTTTCTTACTAATATTTTTTCTTTCTAACTAATCTTTATTTATTTCTTACTAATCTTTCTGTTTTTCTTTCTGACTGATTTTTCTTTCTTTTTCTAACTAATCTTTCTTTCTTTCTAACCAATCTTTCTTTCTTTCTAACCAATCTTTCTTTCTTTCTTTCTTTCTTTTTTCTTTCACTTTTCTTTCTTTCTTTCTTTCTAATTAATCTATCTTTCTAACTAATCTATCTTTCATTCTAACTAATCTTTCTTTCAAACTAATCTCTATATATTTTTCTAAAGCATCCTTTCTAAATAATCTTTCTTTCTTTTTTCTTTCTTTGTTTCTTTCTTTGTTTCTTTCTAATCTTTCTTTCGTTCAACTAATCTTTCTTTCTAACTTATCTATCTTTCTTTCTAACAATTTTTTTCTAACTAATCTTTCTTTCTAACAGATCTATCTTTCGATCTATCTTTCTTTCTTTCTAACTAATCTTTCTTTCTTTCTAAATAATCTTTCTTTCTATCTTTCTAACTAATCTTTCTTTCTTTCTTTCTAACTGATCGTTCTTTCAAATGAATCAGTCTATCTACTAATCTTTCTTTCTTTCATTCTAACTAATCTTTCTTTCTATCTTTCAAACTAATCTTTCTTTCTAAATAATTAAATTTCCAAATACTCTTTCTTTCTAAACAATTTCTCAATTTCCAACTAATCTTTCATTCTTTCTTTCAACAAATTTTTCTTTATATTTTCTAACTAATCTTTCTTTCTTTCTAACTGATGTTTCTTTCAAATTAATCAGTCTATCTCTCTAAAGAATTCTAATCTTTCATTCTTTCTTTCAACAAATTTTTCTTTATATTTTCTAACTAATCTTTCTTTTTTTCTAACTGATCTTTCTTTCAAATTAATCAGTCTATCTACTAATCTTTCTTTCTTTCTTTCAACTAATCTTTCTTTCTATCTTTCTAACTAATCTTTCTTTCTAAATAATTCAATTTCCAAATAATCTTTCTTTCTAAACAATTTCTTTCCAACTAATCTTTCATTCTTTTTTCTAACATATTTTCTTTATATTTTCTAACTAATCTTTCTTTCTAACTGATCTTTCTTTAAAATTAATCAGTCTATCTCTCTAAAGAATTCTTTCTAACTAATCTTTCTTTCTTAACTATTTTTCTGTCTAAATAATTACATTTCCAACTAATCTTTATTTCCAACTAATTTTTCTTTCTTTCTGTCTAACCTTTCTTTCTTCTTTCTTTTTCTTTTTCTTTCTTTCTTTCTTCTCTTTTCTTCTTTCTTTCTTTCTTCTTCTCTTTCTTTCTACTATCTTTCTATATTTCTTCGTTCTTTCTTTCTAACTATCTTTCTTTCTTTTTTTCTTCTTTCTTTCTACATCTTTATTTCAAACAATAAATAATTTTTTCCAACAAATCTTATCTAAAAATTTCTTTTCTTTCTTCTAATATTTCTTCCTTTCTAATTAATCTATTTATCTTTCTAATTAATCTTCTTTCTAACTAATCTTTGTTTCTTTCTTTCTTTGTTTCTTTCTTTCTTTCAAACTAATCTTTCTTCCTTTCTTTCATTCTAACCAATCTTTCTTTTTTAACTTATCTATCTTTCTTTCAAACTAATCTTTTTCCTTTCTTTCATTCTAACTAATCTTTCTTTTTTAACTAATCTATCTATCTTTCTAAATAATTCTTTCTAACTAATCTTTCTTTCTTTCTCTCTAACTAATCTTTTTTCTTTATTACTAATCTATCTATCTTTCTTTCTAACTAATTTTTCTTTCTTTATAACTAATCTATCCATCTTTCTGTCTAACTAATCTTTCTTTCTTTATAACTAAACTTTCTTTTTTTTCTTTCTAACTGAACTTTCTTTATAACTTGTATTTCTTTCTATCTAATCTTTCTATCTTATTTTCTAACTAATCTTTCTTTCTTTCTACCCTTTCTGTCTAACTAATCTTTCTTTCTAACTAAACTTTCTTTTTTTTCTTTCTAACTGATCTTTCTTTCTAACTTGTCTTTCTAACTAATCTTTATTTCTTTTTTTTCTTACTAATCTTTCTGTCTTTCTTTCTGATTAATTTATCTTTCTTTTTTCAACTAATCTTTTTTTCTTTCTAACTAATCTTTCTTTCATTCTAACTAATCTTTCTTTTAAACGTCTATCTATCTTTCTAAAGAATTCTTTCTCACTAATCTTTATTTCTTTCATTCTAACTAATCTTTCTTTCAAACTAATCTGTCTATCTTTTACAGAATTCTTTCTAAATAGTCTTTTTTTCTAAATAACCTTTCTTTCTTTCTAACTAATCATTCATTCTAAATAATGTCTTTCTTTCTTTCTTTCTTTCTTTTCTTTCTTCTCTTTCTTTCTTTCTTTCTTTCTTTCTTTCTAATTAATCTCTCTTTCTTTATAACTAATCTGCCTTTCTAAATAATTTCTTTCCTACTAATCTTTTTTCTTTCCTTCTAACTAATCTTTCTTTCTAATTAATCTTTCTCTCTAACTAATCTTTTGTTCTTTCTAACTTTCTTTCTTTCAAACTAATCTTTTTTTCTTTCTAATGACCAGTAGTTGTCTAGTTGTCTATAGTATAGTGTCCATATTTTACTTTTAACATATTTCTGCCCTTAGACTCCTCAACTTGAACATTCATGCTCATTGACTCCTCCTTATAATTTTATTACCAAGACAGTAGTCCACATTTGCCCTTTTTAACATATTTCTGGACAAAGATTTGTCGATCTTGAACTCTCTTTACATACTCATGGACTCCTTCTGTTGATGCAATAGCCAGACAGTAGTTCATATATTGTTATGGCCAAAGACTTGACAATTCAGGCTAATTGACTCCTTCGGAGATTTCATCAGCCATACAGTAGTCCAAATTTAAACTACTGAACATTTTTCTGGCCAAAGAGTCCTCGATCTTGAACTCTCTATAGACTATTTCTGAATAGCCAGACATTTATCCATATTTGACCTGTTTAACATATTTATGGTCAAAGATTTGTCGATCTTTAACTTTCTATACATACTCATAGACTCGTTTTCATGTTATTTCGGCCTTACAGTAGTCCATAATTGACCTACAGACATTTTTTCCTGGCCAAAGTATCCTCGATCTTGAACTCTCTGTACTGTAGACTCTTAGAGTTGATTCATTAGCCAGACATATATCCATATTTAACATATTTTTGGCCTAAGACTTCTCAAACTTGCACATTCAGGCTAACAGACTCCAACTGATGATTCATTAGCCAGACATTGGTCCATATTTGACCTGTTTAATATATGTATTGCCATAGAGTCCTCAAACTGGAACGTTCAATCTCATTGACTTCTATTTCATTAGCCAGGCAGTTCACAGTTTAACCGTTGAACATATTTCTTACCAAAGAGTCCTCGGTAGGAAGATAATAGTCCGTATTTGACCTATTGAACACATTTATGGCGAATGTTTAATCGATCTTAAACTTACAATACATGCTCATAGACTCGTTCTCATGTTTTATCAGCCATACAGTAGTCCTAATTTGACCAACTGAACATATTTCTGGAAAAGGAGTCCTCAATCTGAAACTCTATATAAATACTCATAGACTCCTTCTGATGATTCATTAGCCAGCCATTAGTCCACATTTGATCTGTTTAACATTATTTTGGACAAAGATTAGTCAATCTTGGACTTAATATACATGTTCAGTGACTCATTCTGATGATTCATTAGCCATACATTAGTCCATTTTTGACCTATTGGACAAATTTATGGTGAAAGTTTCATAGATCTCGAACTTTCTATACATACTCATAGACATAGAAATCTCTTGCTTTATCAGCCAGACAGTAGAACATTTTTGATCTACTGAACATATTTCTGGCCAAAGAGTCCTAGATCTTGAACTTTCTATACATAAGAAAGACTCCTTCTGATGATTCATTAGCCAGACATTAGTCCATATTTGACCTGTTTAACATATTTATTGACAAAGAATCTTCAAACTTGACCATTCAAGTTGATTGAATCCTTCGGATGTTTCATCAGCTATACAGTAGTCCATATTTGACCTACTGGACATATTTCTAAAGATTTGTCGATCTTAAACTCTCTATACATACTCATAAACTCTCTCTGATGATTCACTAGCCAGACATTTATCCATAATTGACCCATTTAACATATTTCTGGCCAAAGACTCCTCAAACTTGAACATTCATGCTCATTGACTCCTTCTAATTATTTATTAGCCACACATTATTCCACATTTGACCTTCATATTTCTGCACAAAGATTTGTTGATCTTGAATTCTTTTTACATACTCATAGACTCCTTCCGATGATTCATTAGACAGACAGTAGTTCATATTCAACCTGTTTAACATATTTATAGCCAAAGACTCCTGAAACTTGAACATTCAAGCTCATTGACTTCTGATGATTCATTAGCCAGACAGTAGTCCAAATTAGACCTATTTAACATATTTCTGCACAAAGAGTTGTCCAGACATTAGTCCATATTTGACCTGCTTAACATATTTATGGTGAAGAACTCTTTAAACTTGAACATTGAAAGCTAATTGACTCCTTCGGATGTTTCATCAGCCATACAGTAGTCCATATTTGACTGATGAAATTATTTCTTTTTTTTTCATTTCTTTTTTTTATTTAACAGTCAGACATACATACAAAATAACATAGTACAGTAGTGAGCAATCTTGTAAATCCATAATTCCAGAAGTGACATAAAAGTTATTTAATTGTTTGATCTAAGTGTGTATGTGAGCGGGTGTGAGTGTGGGTATGTGTATGTGTGTGTATGCGTAAACAAAGTAACCATTTATTATTTATTACCATTGTCATTACCATCACCACCCCACTCCCCACTACCACCATATTGCCAATATTGTGTTAGTCGATTTTTATTTCCATCCTTCCTCCTATGTAACAATTGCCATTGTCAATGCTGTATAAAATAAAAGATGTATATAATAAGATGATAAGATAATATAAGATAACCTTCCCCCACATCTCATCAGTCCCTATCTTTTCCTTTTTTTTTTTTTTTTTTTTTTTTTTTTTGTGTGTTATGTGCAATGTCTAAGGTGCATTAAAAGAGGGAGTACAGTGCGAGAGTGTCTCAAATTGGGACAGAGATGCTGTCCCGTTGAAACCACTTCTCGTCTGTCTTGCCTGCCCTGGTGTTTGTGAGGTTTTCCATATATACATATTCCTTTTCTTTTTTTTTTTCATTCTATGTTGTGGTGCATTAAAAACCCATGAAGAGATAAGGGGGGAATTATTGCAGTAGTGATGATAATGACATTTAATTCCAATACAGCATTGACAATGGCAATATTGATGATTATAATAATAACTAGATTAAAAAGTTCGTCGAGACAAACTTTAAGTTGGCTTGTGAAAGTTTGGACCAGAAAGTTTGAAGAAGTTTAAAGTACTTTGAAGTTTAAATTAGTTTATAGTTTTAATTAGTTTAAAGTTTAAATTAGTTTGAATTTTAAAGTAGTTTGAAGTTTAAATTAGTTCAAAGTTTAAATTAGTTTAAAGTCTGAAGTATTTTAAAGTTTAAATTAGTTTAAAGTTTAAATGAGTTTAAAGTTGAAAGTAGTTTGAAGTTTAAATTATTTTAAAGTTAAATTAGTTTAAAGTTTAGTTTAAATTTTAAGGTATAGTTTGAAGTCATTTAATGTTGCTACTGTGTTTCTAGTGGGTTGCTAGGGTGTTCTAAGGTATTTTGGTTGGTTGCTATGGTGTTGCTAGGGTGTTCTAAGGTATTTTGGGTGGTTGTTAGGGTGTTCTGGGTGGTTGCTATGGTGTTCTGAGGTATTTTGAGCAGTTGCTATGGTGTTGCTAGGGTAATCTAAGGTATTTTGGGTGGTTGCTAGGGTGTTCTGGGTGGTTGCTAGGGTGATCTAAGGTATTTTGGTTGGTTGCTAGGGTCTTGCTAGGGTGTTCTAAGGTATTTTGGTTGGTTGCTAGGGTGTTGCTAGGGTGTCCTAAGGTATTTTGGGCTGTTGCTAGGGTGTTGCTAGGGTGTTCTAAGGTATTTTGGGTGGTTGCTATGGTGTTGCTAGGGTGTTCAGAGGTATTTTGGGGGGTTGCTAGGGTGTTGCTAGGGTGTTCTAAGGTATTTTGGGTGGTTGCTATGGTGTTGCTAGGGTGTTCTAAGGTATTTTTGGGCGGTTGCTAGGGTGTTCTGGGTGGTTGCTAGGGTGTTCTAAGGTGTTTTGGTTGGTTGCTATGGTGTTGCTAGGGTGTTCTAAGGTATTTTGGGTGGTTGCTATGGTGTTGCTAGGGTGTTCTAAGGTATTTTGGGTGGTTGCTAGGGTGTTCTGGGTGGTTGCTATGGTGTTCTAAGGTATTTTGAGTGGTTGCTATGGTGTTTAGTTTCTATAGGTATTATTTTGGTGGTTCTAGCAGATTTTACAGTATTTGGCAGTTTAACGTTTTCTAAGGATCTTGGTTGCATTCTATGGTCGTTGCTCGTTTCAAGGTATTTTGGGTGGTGCCACACATTATTCGTGTTGACCTTATGTTTCTGCACAAAGATTTGGGTTGTCATGTGATTGCTAGGGTTTTTACTATAGGATCTTGGTGGTTGCTAGTGTACTGAGTAGTTAGGTGTTCAAGGTGTTTGAGTTCATATGTTATGCAAGGTTCTGAATTGAACTATTCATGATTTAACTTCATGTGATGATTCATGAAAGTGTCAAAGTGTAGAATTCATGAAATCATATTTATGATAAAGTTGTATGACATTAGTTATATTTGACTTGTTTAACATGATTTATGATTTAAGATTTTTAATCTTGAATTGAAGTATTGAAGTCTCGGATGTTTCATGAGTCATAAGTGTATATTTATATGTGAAGAGTTTATGTTTAGAGTTTTATTTTATGAGTTCATTGTTGATTTCATATTTATAGTCTAGATATACAAGTTTAACTTGATGAGTCATAAGTGTAGAATCTTGAAGATTATGAGTTTAGAGTTGATAAATAGTATAGATTGTTTATTAATTGTATGTGAGCGGTTTATGATTCATGTGTATAGTGTGTATGGTTTAACAGTACAGTTTATGTAGTTTTACGAGTTTATAAGTTAAATACATAAGAATGTTTAGTTTAGGATTTTATTAATTTCTTATGATTAAAATTAGCATTGATGTGTATAATGTGTCATAGAAAAGATGAGTTTAATAGTTTAAATAACTTCCCAATGCTCATCAGTATATAGAATGGCCAGTTTTGATTTAGTCTAGGTTCAGGTTTTAGATTTGAATTTTTTGCAGTGTGGTAGTTTGAAATGCTAACATCCGCATAATGTAAGTCAATGGGAGTTTTTCGACTTTGGACGTCATTTCTTAGGAAACACGTATCCGATCAGTCTAAGATCTAGCACCGGTTAGGTTCATAAACAGTTTGAGTGTCCGTGTCCGATTTGGAGTTGTGGTGATTAAAGCTCTGGAGAGTTAGAGTTGGAATTTTGTCTCAGAAAATGAATTAATAATAAGTTTACAATAGGATTTCAGTAATTGCTCACAAGCAATTAATGATAATAATAATATTATTAATAAATGATAATGATGATGGTAGTGGTGACCGCAATGGTGAGAGCAAAAGACAGCAACAACAGCAATTACAACAATGAAAAGATAAAAGTGAAAATAGTAATCATAACAATAACAGTGAAGATAGTAATAACAATGATGACATAAGTTCAAATAACTAAAATGCATTAATATTCGTGGGTTGGTTAAGAAGGTGGGAGGAGTCGGAGTTGAAAACAGAGAAAGGATTCATAGCTGTAAGAGGTCAGAAAGTGTTGGACGGCAGAGGTCAGTTTCAGATGCGTAATCATGAAGTGGAGATGCGTATTCCATTGCAATGAAGTCTGTAATAAGATTTTTCCAAATGTTAATGTGTAATTTATTTCTAGTTTTCCAGTTCATGAGTATAGTTTTCTTGGCGATGGTTAGAGCTATGAGGAGCATTTTAGAGTTTATATTTTTATCAGTGATTATTGTCAGGTCCCCCAGCAAGCAAAGAGAAGGCGACAGTGGGATGTGGCAGCCGACTATAGTGGATAGTGACTGTGTGACCTCTTCCCAAAAGTGTTTGATTGGAGTGCAGTGCCAGGTTGCATGGATGTATGTATCTGTAGAATTTTGATTGCAGTGTGTGCAAACTTCTGACGTGAAACCCATTTTAGCTAATCTGCTGCCCGTGTAATGTGTTCTGTGAAGTATTTTATATTGTATTAACTGAAGATTCGCATTTTTGGACATGAGATAGATGTTTTTACAGATTTGGGTCCAGAAGTTGGCATCAGGGGCTATTGAAAGATCGTTTTCCCATTTTATTGTTGGTAAGTATATGGTCTGAAGTTGGTTTGAAATCATTTTGTATATTTTAGAGAGAAGTTTCTTTGGGGAGGAAATGTTGACCAAGTCTGATATTGCAGGTGGAAGTTCTACATTTGTGTCTCTGATGTTTACTTTTGTCAGAACAGAAGATTTGATTTGTAGGTATTTTAAAAATTTGTTGCTCCCGATGCCATACTCCTGGGCCAGTTGCTGAAATGGTGTAAATGTGTTAGATTTGAAAATGTGCTTAATGTGGGTGATACCCTTTTCCGCCCATGTGTGAAAATTCAATGTTTTTTTATTGCTTATAAAGTCACGGTTGTTCCACAGTGGGGTGAGGTTAGATGGAGCTAATGTAGAATTTGTGATTTGGTGAAATTTCCACCAGGCTGTCAGAGTGGCAGATATAGTTACTGCATTCAAATATTTCCATCAAACACCACAACTTGTGGTCAAATTAATTTATTCTCTCAATCAATCATTAGACAATGCACAACAAAATACAAAATACAAAACCTTTTCATCTATAATCCCCATTTCCAACATGGCCTCGATCTCACTCTTTAATTGTCCCACCATCTTCTCTGGGACTCGATAGGGTTTTTGTCGAACCGGAGCAGTGTCTTTCAAGATGATATTATGTGTGAGGATTTCGGTACGGCCTGGTCTTTCCTGGAAAAGAGAGGGAAATGTTTGAAGTACCTCGGTTAGTTGTTGTTGTTGCTGAGGGTTATTCAAATGTGCCGACCATCCTGGAGCCTTTTCCGGTGATCGCACTGGTTCCATATCGGTTTCATCCTCTTCCTCCACTATGGCCCTCACCATCATCGCTTGTTCTTTAACACCTGCTGGACCATTAAGATCAGACACCCTCTCCTTGAATTCCCTCAGAAGATTAACATGTAGAACCTGTTTTGTCTTCTTCCTTTCGGGACACAAGATCTCATAGGTTACTGGGCCCAGTTTTCGTGTCACGACATACGGACCCTGCCACTTGGCCAACAATTTACTGGTACCTGATGGAAGCAGTACCAGAACCTTCTGTCCCGGTTCCAAGTCCCTTTTTCTGGCATGTACATCGTACCATACCTTTTGCTTTTTCTGGGCAGCAGATAAATTCTCTTTAGCCAGAGTCCTAAAGTTCTCCAACTTGTCCCTCATCTGTAATATATATGAGGCGATACTGCACTGGGCTGGTTCCTCTGCTGTCCATCCCTCTTTGAGCACGTCCAGGGGACCACGAACTTGCCTGCCAAACAGAAGTTCAAAGGGTGAGAAACCGGTTGAGCATTGAGGAACCTCTCTATAGGCAAAAAGTATGAAAGGAAGCCATTTATCCCAATCCCTTCCAGACTCATCAACAAACTTCTTAAGCATGTTTTTCAATGTTCCATTGAACCGTTCTACCAAACCATCTGTTTGAGGGTGAAATGGTGTAGTTCTGATTCCCTTAATGCCTAGCTGTTTGTACAGTAGCTTCATCACTTTAGCCATAAAATTTGTTCCCTGATCAGTGATAATTTCAGAAGGAACTCCAACTCTTGAAATCAAATCAACCAAACATCTCACAATGTGCTTAACTTGGACTGAACGCAAAGGATACACCTCCGGATATCTGGTAGCATAATCACAGATCACCAATGCAAATTGATGGCCCGCACTACTCTTTACCAATGGACCTATTATATCCATCCCTATGCGATCAAATGGAGTTCCAATAATAGGCAGAGGTTGCAGATAACTTCTATCAGCTTTTCGAATTGGCGCTACCCTTTGACATTCAGTACAAGTTTTACAGTATTCCTGCACATCTTGATACATTCTTGGCCAATAAAATCGCTGACTAACCCGTTCGTATGTTTTCTGTTGGCCTAGATGCCCTGACCAAGGAATGGTATGCCCCAGATGTAAAATCATCTGATGCAGAGCTTTGGGTAGAACTAGTCTAGGGATCTCCATATCGTCCAGGGACAAAAGATTGTTCTTTAAAATGTACCTGTCCCCCCCCCACCTTTGTTACTCCCACAGCATTGCCATCTACCTCACACACTTTTTGAAACAGGGTTTGTAGAGTCTGCTTTTTGTAACTCCCTAAAATTATCAGGGACCTGCCAACGGTCGTTAATCATCTCAGATCCAGGGTGGTCAGTAAAACTGCGGATGCTCCCTTGTATCTTATCCTTCCCTCTATGCTTTTCTTGTCGCCTCTGTCTTCTACTTTTTTTTTCCTTTCCTACCGGAGAAAACAAATCCGCATCAGCATTAGGAAGGGGTTGTAAACCTTTGGTCTGGGACCGTGTAACCACTGCACACATTTTGGATGCTAAACCAATCAAATCAGTTAAACCAGGAAAATCTTCCTCGATCACCACATCGTATGCTAGTTTTTCAACCACCCCCACCCTTAACAGATATGCTTGTTCTTCTATCACCACAGAGACATCGGCAGTAGGATAGATTCTTTCATCCCCATGTACGCACCCCAAACATACTGTATCTTCGTAGTTTAGCATCTCACAATTCAACAAGTCAGATTTCACCAAAGTTTGTGTACTACCTGTATCGACCAAGGCCTGAACTGGTTGACCATTAACGGTTACCGTTATAAGGTGGCTATGTTTCTCTGTAGGTTTTACAGCTTCCCCAAAGCACTCATTCCTGGGAACATAACACATGTTAGTCATTTTCGGCTTTATTAAGGGACAAAGAGAAGCCTTATGCCCTGGTTGTTGACAATAGAAACAAATGAATGTTACATTAGAATGTTTTCCTGACAGTCCAACAGTCTTATCAACAGGTTCCTCCAATTTTCCCTTCCCCATAGTCACAGTACCTTTGATGGTTCGTGGTAGCTCTCGATGAGCAGCCATATACCTTTTTAGCCAGCCTTGCAGCTTCCTCGCCAGTCTGTGGTTGGTTTTCTTTGACCCAAACTCTCACGTCGGGACGCAACACTCGCAAATACTGTTCTAAGATGATGGTTTCTCCCACCTGTTCCTTACTCTTCGTTTCGGGTCGCATCCACCTCTTATACAAGCCTTTTATGCGATTGTAAGTCTCTCTCACACTCTCTCCAGTTGGTATCATAAGGCTTCGGAAACGCAGACGATATGTCTCCTCAGTCACGTTGTATTTGGACAGGACCGCAGCCTTGATGTCATCGTAGGAACCGGCGCATAGTTCATCCATGCCCGCATAGGCCTCCAAAGCTTTGCCTGTCAATAAAGTTACAACTCGTACTGCCCACTCATCAATGTGCCATCCCCATGTTCTAGCAATGCGTTCGAACCGCACAAAGAAGCTCTCCACATCCTCACCCTCTACGAAATCAGGAATTCGAGGTTCATGATGGCGTCTAATAAATGGTACCGGTAGCGGTGACCCAGTCGTCACATGGTCTTCCAGTAGAGCCTGAGGAGGTTCTGGAAGCAACGCTCTTCTTCTTGATGCCTGCGGAAACGTTCTGGGTGTAGGTAAGGGATAATGAGTATGTTGACTTAACTGTTCGCTTGATTCCCAGTCTCTCTTAGGTTTCTGAAAGATAGCAGACTTCAACCCACTCAATTCATCAAACAGTATTTTTCATTCCTTTGTTGTTGCCGCATAAAGTTCCTTATGTCAAAAAGAAAATCTTGACCAACCATGATACGCTCTGCATCATCTCCAAGTGTGCTAATTTTACTGGTCTTGGGTCTTACCACGGGTTCAGTCTCAGGATATTGAACATTCCCCACAGAAAACAAGTCCGTCCCAGCTTCCTCAGATGCCCCAGCTGCCAACTCCAAATCACCAAGCTGATCTTCAACAGTGTCCTCCTCCCCTTCAGAAAACAGTATTGGGTGAGCTCGGGTAATCCTTTGAGGATCTCCATATTCTCTTGTCGACATCTTGGGGTTTTGACACTTCCTTCTTCTACTGCCAGTTACTCCACAAAGACAACAATCCCACTTCTGACACCATTTGTTGTGAAGACGGTCAGTGTGTTGGCTAAACAAACAGCAAAAAATGGAAAAAACTTCAGAAATGTCCAAGGAAAATTTTCATTTAATTTCAGGGTGCCACAAATTCCAAAAAAGTGCAACACAGTTCAAGCAAAATGTCCTTGGTAAATCCAGGCTACTCAGAAATTCAGTGGGAAAGCAAATGAACAAAATAATTTGGTCAGAGTACAACTCATCCCAAAGAAAAACAAAACAAAACAAAAAGAACTAAAACGAGCTCATTGAAAGAGTAAGTTACACAATTGGCTACTGATCCAACCAAACAGCCCTTTCTTTTCTCTCCAACAGTTCATCTGCTCTTTTATAGTTTTAAATCTCCTCCTTCATTTTCAAACTGACCAATCATAACTGCTCTTTTATAGTTTTAAATCTCCTCCTTCATTTTCAAACTGACCAATCATAACTCTTCATCAGTTATTAACTATAATTTCCATAGTTCACAAAGTATTGTCAAGCTTACCAACTATACATTGATAATGTCTATCTACAAGCAGTTACATTATCATTTAGTAAACCTTCACACTCAAACATTCATGAGTTTTAAGTCTAAATACTCTTAATAGAATAACTCCGCCCCTTCAGGATGATATATAGTTGGTTTCCTGTTCGCGGCCCCTCCTACTAGGCATTTCCAGGAACCGGTAAGACAAAGGGAAAAGCACATGATTATTAAAATATTGTTTGCTCCACTTAACCTTGTATGTTCTACTTTTAATAACAGTCACCATGGAATGTGCACCTTTCATGTGACTGCCACTAGAATAAAACAAACACAGATTAACAAACGGTTTCATGTGGTTATTTAATGTTGGCACATATGTGCCTCATCACAGACGTCTGAAAGAATTTACACTTCTCAGGGGCTAGTTTTAGTCCATACTCTCTGAGCCGAGAAAGAACTTTTAACAGCCGTCTTTCATGCTCTTCCAGAGTTTCAGAAAAAATGATTAGATCGTCCAGGAAGACAAGTACTTCCCTGAGATTGATATCCTCCATACACTTCTCCATCAATCTCTGAAAAGTACTTGGGGCATTAGTGACCCCCTGAGGCATGCGATTAAACTCCCAAAACCCCAGGGGACAGACAAAAGCGGTTTTAGGTTTGTCTGCTTCTTCCACCTCTATCTGGTAATACCCAGATTTCAAGTCGAGTACTGAAAACCATTTCGATCCAGTTAAGGCGGAAAATGTCTCCTCGAGATTGGGTAATGCATAGGCGTCTTTCACGGTCTGAAGATTTAACTTTCTGTAGTCTATGCACAACCGTACATCTCCGTTTTTCTTCCGCACTACTACGATAGGCGAAGAAAAGGACGACTCAGACTCTCGAATGACGTTACTTGCAAGAAGATCGCGCAGATGTTTGCGGACGGCTTCCAAATCTTGCGGATGTATTGGTCGCGCCCTATGTTTAAAGGAAGTTTCATCGTTAAGTTGTATACGATGTTTCACTTTTTGTGTATGCCCAAAATCTAGATCATGTTGACTGAAAACATCAGGCATTTCTCTGAGTTTCTCTGAAATGCGGTCCCGCCATTCTTGTGGCAATGGGGACTCACCGAAATTCAAGGCGAAATTGGACTCCTGAGTAGATGAATGCGTACTAACCGGAGAAACACTCGGCTGAGGAAGCACGGACTCAACTGCATGCAACTTTGCTATTATGCATCGTGGGGGAATGGCAATATCATGTTCGGTTTCGTTTTTTAGTACCACAGGCAACCAAACAGACTGACTACTAGAAGGGGTAAGTAAGCAGCGCTTCACAAACACACCACCAGGCAAGGAGGATTCAGACGGGTGTTCTACCACTACACGCTTATCTATCCCACCTGGTACTGCAACAGAACCCTTCACTACGACAGTTTGACCAGCGGACATGACCTCCGGTACGTTGCCTCTTAATCTCACATGACCCAGAACACCACTCGTGTTCTGCTTTCGCCTCGTTTCAAGGGTTTTCAAAACCATTCTATACCCAAATAGAGATGGTTGGTGCTTTGGAGATTCTGCAAATGACTGCTGCTCATAAAGGATGTCAAGAGTGTTTGTACCTATTAAAATCAAAGGCTGAGTGTGAGACTTTACATCAGGAACGACTAAAGCTACCGTGGCCACTTCAATAGTCGCACCCAAAAACTCTTCAGGGAAACTAATGTCTACCGGTACGTAACCTTCGTACGGAACGGAAAACCCATTGGCGCCTTCTACTTCCAATATATCGCCAAGAGATTTAATCGGATACTCTGAGAGGTGTTTATCATAAAAAGACTTATGCACAGTTGTGACCTGAGATCCAGTGTCCAGTAGACAATGACATTTCTTACCAGCTATGCTGACTTCGGCAACACATCTAGCACCAACTAAGCCCTTAGGTAGGTTGGCACTCTGCTTCCTAGGAGTTTGGCATTTCTTGAAGACACGATTTACAATGGGACCCCTCGTCTTAACCTCAGTTCCTGTATGTCCCACGACAGGAACTGTCTCTAGTTTAAATCAGAGCTAGCGGGGTGATTCTGTGACTCCCACTGTAACTGTTTCTCTCTTAACAGCCTACGTTTAGCGGCGACAAGCTCGGGATTTGGCTCAGAACTACAAGACGATGCGATGTGGCCATCCTCACCACACGTGAAACAGTACCACGGCCTAGGTCTATCAGTTGGTTTCTTGTTGACCGGAACTACACTCGCAGCAGCCCCTGACTTTCTTTGGTCAGGTGGTGCAGGCTTGTTGACTACCTCTCGCGACGGAGCTTTCTTTGGAAGTTTTGATCGGACTGCAAGATTAGCTAACTGACTCTGAAGCTTGACAATCTGCTTCTTTAACTCGCGCGTTGCAGTTTCAAGAGAGCTCACTCTAGGACCTTCGTCTTGTTCTAATTCAGCAGAAACCCACGCTTTCTGAGAGTGCATACACGCTCTCTGCTTAGAGGACCCAAGGTGTTGCTTCATTCGAGTTGCTTTCGCAGTATGTTTATCCTCCTCTGTACGAAGCATAAGCAGAAGCTGCGCAAAGGAAGGAGGATCGTTTCGCTTTTGCTCTACTCGTAGTTCGGCAATTAAGTTATTATCCCAGCAGCCCCTGCAAAACTGCTTTAAGAGATGCCTATCTTCCTCTGCTGGAATAATACCGTCTCTTTTGATAGTTGCACTTAAAGCTGACTGTAGTCTATATAGGTAAGTAGACGGCCTTTCACCCGCATCCTGTAACGTGTTCATGAATTTCGCTAACAATTCATCCCCATCCTCCACAGCTCCGAAAGCGGAGTCCAACAGCTGGAGGTAAGCGGAAGGAGGAGATTCAAGTCAAGTCAAGTCAAGTCAAGTCACCTTTATTTATATAGCGCTTTTTACAATACAAATTGTTTCAAAGCAGCTTTACAGAGATAACAGGAAAACAATGTTGTAATAGTATTGTTCAATTGAAAATGAAATGACCCCAACTAAGCAAGCCAAAAGGCGAAGGCAACAGTGGCAAGGAACCAAAACTCCATCAGGTGACAGAATGGAGAAAAAAACCTTGGGAGAACCCAGGCTCAGTCGGGGGGCCAGTCCTCCTTTGGCCAACGAATGAACAGTGTATGATTATGAGTTAGGCAGCATAATGTCAGGAGTCAGATGGGATCAGAACTTTCACGATATTATCCAGTTCATCTGGTTGGGTTGGGTCATCCGGCCGGTGAGGAGATGAGTGGTGAGGTGTCCATGGGCCTACACAGCCCTGATAATGCGTGTCGTTGTGTCCATGTGATGGTCCATCATCAGATCTGGATATGCCCTGGATCCGGCGGTCTGCGGTAAACCTCGGGATAAACAGAGAGACTAATATTAGCGTAGACGCCATCCTTCTTATGATGTACAAAGTACATCAGGAATTATGGGAAGTGTTCCCGGTTCCGGCTGATCTAATCTATGCAGCCTAACATTGAATTATAGAAATCTATAATGTGTTATGTGTATGCTAAGCCAAAGAGATGTGTTTTTAGTCTAGATTTAAACTGACAGACTGTATCTGCTTCCCGGACCGTGTTAGGAAGATTGTTCCAAAGTTTTGGTGCTAAATAGGAAAAGGATCTACCGCCAGCAGTCGATTTTGATATTCTAGGTATTATCAACTGGCCAGAATTTTGAGATCGCAATAGACGTGAAGGACTATAATGCGTTAAGAGCTCGCTCAAGTACTGGGGAGCTAAACCATTTAGTGCTTTGTAAGTAATCAGCAATATTTTAAAATTTATACGATGTTTAATAGGCAGCCAATGCAGTGTTGACAGAACCGGGCTAATATGGTCATACTTCCTTGTTCTGGTAAGAACTCTAGCGGCTGCATTTTGAACTAGCTGTAGTTTGTTTAATAAGCGTGCAGGGCAACCACCCAGTAGAGCATTACAATAATCTAGCCTTGAGGTCATGAACGCATGAACTAATTGTTCCGCATTTGTCAGTGAGAGCATATGACGTAATTTAGATATATTTTTAAGATGGAAAAATGCGGTTTTACAGATACTAGACACGTGACTTTCAAATGAAAGATTGGTATCAAAGAGCACACCCAGGTTCCTAACTAACGTCGAAGACTTAACAGAGCAGCCATCAAGTGTTAGACAGTATTCTAGGTTATTAGGTGAGGAAGTTTTTTGTCCAATGATTAGAATCTCTGTTTTTTCAGAATTCAGTAATAGGAAATTACTGGTCATCCAATTTTTTATATCAGCTATGCATTCCGTTAATTTTGTGAATTGGTAAGTTTCGTTAGGTTTTGAAGAAATATACAGCTGAGTATCATCAGCATAACAGTGAAAGCTAATTCCATATTTCCTAATTATATCTCCTAATGGTAGCATGTACAGAGTGAAGAGCAGCGGTCCTAGTACTGAGCCTTGTGGTACGCCATACTGAACTTGTGATCGATAAGACATCTCTTCATTTACTGCTACAAACTGATATCGGTCAGATAAGTATGATTTAAACCATGCTAATGCAATTCCGCTAATGCCAACATAGTTTTCTAGTCTATTTAAAAGAATGTTGTGGTCGATAGTATCAAATGCAGCACTAAGATCAAGTAACACTAATAGAGAGATACAACCACGATCGGATGATAGGAGCAAATCATTTGTGACTTTAATGAGAGCAGTCTCAGTACTATGGTACGGTCTAAATCCGGAATGAAAATCCTCGCAGATATTATTTCTTTCTAAAAAGGAACACAGTTGTGAGGATACTGCTTTTTCTAGTATCTTTGACAGAAAAGGCAGATTCGAGATCGGCCTGTAATTGACTAATTCTGTAGGATCAAGTTGCGTTTTTTTAACAAGCGGTTTAATCATAGCCAACTTAAAGGTTTTTGGTACGTATCCTAATGACAAAGATGAATTAATGATATCTAGAAGAGGATCTATGACCTCTGGAAGCATCTCTTTCAGTAGCTTAGTCGGTATAGGGTCTAGCATACAAGTTGTCGATTTAGATGAATTAACAATTTTGCAAAATTCTTCCTCTCCTATAGCAACAAATGAATCAAAATGTTCCTCACAGAGACTACAATATACTCCCTGATGCGATACTGTAGTAGACGGTTGCATAGTTATAATTTTGTCCCTGATATTATCAATCTTATAAGTGAAGAAGTTCATAAAGTCATTACTGCTGTGTTTCTTATAAACTTCTGGGCTTGAAGCTTTCTTTTTCGTTAGTTTAGTCACTTGTTCAAATAAATACCTAGGATTATGTTTATTTTCTTCTAATAGGGTTGAAAAATAATTAGTTCTAGCATCTTTTAAGGCCTCTCTGTAAGCAATCGAGCTCTCCTTCCATGAAATCCGAAATACCTCTAGTTTTGTTTTCTTCCAGTTTCGCTCCATTTTTCTGGCTGCTCTCTTAAGGGCCCGGGTGTGCTCATTGTACCACGGCGTTGGACTATTTTCTTTGATCTTCTTTAAGCGCAGCGGAGCAACTGTGTCTAAAGTGCTGGAAAAGAGAGAGTTAAAAGTTTCTGTTGCAATATCAAGTTCTTCTAAGCTATCTGGGATGCTGAGATTATGAAACTGATTTAGAAGATTATTGATAAAGCAATCTTTAGTGGCAGAAGTGATAGGTCTAACATATTTATAACACGGAGTCGGCTTTGCAGCCTTGGCTAAATGTAATTTACACGAGACTAGATAGTGATCGGAGATGTCATCGCTCTGCTGCAGAATTTCAACGCCATTAACATCTATTCCATGTGATAATATTAGATCAAGAGTATGATTACGACAATGAGTAGGTCCTGACACGTGTTGTCTCACTCCAATTGAGTTTATAATGTCTTTAAATGCCAATCCCAATGCATCTTTTTCATTATCTACATGTATATTAAAATCACCAACAATTAGGACTTTATCTGCAGCCAATACTAATTCTGATAGAAAGTCAGCAAATTCTTTGAGAAAATCTTTATGGTGCCCTGGTGGCCTGTATACAGTAGCCAGCAGAATTCTCAAACTTGATTTATTGTTTACACTATAAATTTTTACATTAAGCACCAACACTTCAAAAGAAGTATATTTAAAACTAGATTTCTTAGTGGTTTTCAGAATATTACTATAAATTACAGCAACACCTCCCCCTTTGCCTTTCGGACGAGGCTCATGTTTATAACAATAATCTTGCGGAGTGGACTCATTTAAAGTAATGTAATCGTTTGGTTTTAGCCAGGTTTCTGTCAAACACAGCACATCTAGGTTATAGTCTTTAATCTTATCATTAACTATGAGCGATTTTGAATTAAGGGATCGAATATTCAGCAACGTAAGCTTTATCGTTTGCTCATCTGTATTATATCTGTTTTTTATTTGTTGAACATCAATTAGATTTTTAACCTTAGAAAGGTTTGGCAGTTTTTTGGATTTCCAAATTCGGGGAACAGACACAGTCTCTATATGATGATATCTAGGTGAAAGAGTCTCTATGTGATGAGATTTATCTGACCTTGGTGACGTGAGGCCGCTAGCAGACGGTCGGTTTAGCCAGTTTGTCTGCTTCCTGACCTGAGCCCCAGATTGTCATGTTTTATCTCTAAGACTATGAGCCAAATTACTAGAGAGAAGAGCAGCACCATCCCAGGTGGGATGAATACCATCTCTTTTCAACAGGTCAGGCTTGCCCCAAAAACTTTTCCAATTGTCTATGAATTCTATATTATGTTGCGGACACCAATTAGACAACCAGCCATTGAGTGAACACAATCTACTAACTATCTCATCACTCCTTCGAACAGGAAGGGGGCCAGAGCAGATTACAGTGCCTGACATCGTACTTGCGAGTTCAAACACCTCTTTAATATTAATTTTGGTGATCTCCGACTGGCGAAGTCGAACATCATTAGTGCCGACGTGAATAACAATCTTAGAGAATTTACGATTAGCATTAGCCAGCACTTTTAAATTTGCTTTGATGTCAGGCGCTCTGGCTCCCGGCAAACATGTGACTATGGTGGCTGGTGTCTCTATTTTCACGTTCCGTGTAATAGAATCGCCAATTACCAGGGCACAATCAACAGCATTCTCAGTGGGTGTTTCACTGAGAGGGGCAAATCGATTTGTTATGGTAACCGGAACAGAAGAGTGGTTTTTTGATCCGCGACTAGAGCGATTTCTCACCGTCACCCATCTGCCTGGCTGCACAGGCAATAACTCAGCCGGAACCGAATCATGTAAATGGTTCACTATGCTAGGCGCATCCAAAGTAGTATCTAAAGCTCGAGCACACTTACTATCCTCAATTAAAGTTTGGATGCGTGTCTCTAATTCTGAAATCTTCTCCGTCAGCCTGACTGTCTCCTTGCATTTATCACATATAAACCCTATGCCGACGGGGAAGGCTATGGTAAACATATGGCATGATGTGCAAGTGACAATAACAGGACAAGACATTACTCACCGTGTTTGTTGACTGATTCTTACTCACCTGGGCTTTTTATGAACTCAGATGTGCGGGCGCGCACGAGAAAAATAAATAAATAACTGAGCGCACGGGTGGCGCCTTAACAGGCTAGCGAGATACTAGCGTGTTGTGCTAACAATAACGGAAGCTAGCGATGTTAGGTAAGCTGTAATTAGTAGTATAAACAACTAGAAATGATAGTAAACGATGGTTCAAAACACAAAGAAATGCGAGGCTTAGACGGAGCTAACAGCCTCGGAGCAAACACACTCACACACAACAGCAGGCAGCGAGGCAGACAGGAGCAATCAATCGGCAGAAGCAATCACGGCCTCAGGATTCAGATGCTTTATAACATCCCCCGCAGGCGGCAAAAGACTGTCTAATATTCGCCTAGACGCGTGCAAACAAGACAAAGAGGGATCTTTCAAAATGAATTCGACACTAGAACGCCAAATGTCGTAATCTACCTCGTTGCCAGGCCGGGGGCATTTTCCTGAAAATACTCTGAGCCTGGGCTGTATCTGCCCTTGAGCAACCACTTCACTGCTCCGCATAACATGCTCAACTACTAGTCTTTGGACCTCGGGCGGGTTGAGAAATTTGGACGACGTGCGAAGGGTCGGCTCAATCAAATTGATAGGAGTAGGTTGGGGCGGTAAGTCATCTATCTGACTCGGTGGATTACGAATTGGGTCGAAGTTCCCATCAGGAGATGCCCAATATGGTTTCTCACAGGTGTTTTCACCAGTACTACCAGAAACAGCAGGCTCTGGTGGAAGGTCAGCACTCATTTGCGACAGCATTTCGCTCAGTATAGACTCAAAGTTGTTTCCGCTATTTCTTTTAACCTGTCAAGGTAGGACTTTGTTACGCTACTACCCAGTTGCTGTGTAAACACGCTGGCTAAAGCTCTCACATGGCACTTAACACCGGATTCGCTTGACAGCTGGTGCGTATACGGTAATTTTGGTCCAAGTGATTGCAACGCTTGGTTACTGGTGTACTCAACGATCACGTTTTGGTAGAGCTTGGAGTCTTTGTCGTCGATACGCACGGTTTTGGCAAACGACCCGTGTCGTTTCAGAGCATCAAACAATTCGTCATCGCTCTCAGTGTCGGTTAAACCACTGACTATTACGGAGTTTGGGATAATAATCCCTTCAGCTTCAATAATCTCCATTATCGTCGCTTGACTAAAAGCAAAAGAAGGGAAAATGTGTAGCTGTTAGTTCTCAGCAACAGCGCCGTCTCCTGGCTGGCTTGCCAAAGTTTATGTAGCACTTGTCTGAATTATTAGCAGTAATTTAGTAGATATTCTTTTACTTTAGTTTTATAATAAAGATAAGATTTAAATGTCGTCAGAAGAATTAGGTATCGCTAAGGAGACAGCGGGTTGTCATGAGAAGTAACAGACAAACACAAGATTAGGTTAGAATTATAATTGATTTCACTTTAAAAAAAAATAGAAAATGTATCAAATAGAAAGGAAAGTAAATCACAAAATCACAAATATTCAATTAACTATGAAAATGTCCACCTCGAGTGCACTCTTGTCGGTGTTTTCAAATATATACACACAGTCAGTTTAACACTCAGAAGGAAAATAGAAAATAACAACAAGATGCAACAAAAGAGAGTATATTCTCTCTCTCTCTCTCAAAAGACCCTCAAGTGTCTCTCGTAACAGTTTCAATGTCTCTCAAACCTGGGTTGTGGTTGACCCTCAAAAAAAAAAGAAAATGCTCTTAAGATCAAATTTGTGATCGAGTACGGGTAGCACGATTAGCACTGGAAACTCAAGGAAAGGATATCGGCCTCCTCTCCACGTACGTGATGTCCTTCTCCCTTTCTAAAAGCTGGGTTGGCTCGCCATCAAACACGGAATCTACAGGATGTCACAGAAGGTCGTGCAGTCATCACATCTCCACGATATCAAGAAGAGGAAAAAAAAAAGAAAGGAAACGAAAAAAAAAACAAAAGGAGAGAGAAAAAAAAACCTGGCCTGATCACAGACCAGTACATTCATTTAGTACATGTCAAAATAAGTTTCACATCAAAGATCCAGAATAACATCTAATACACATTTACAATCACCATTTCTTCATGAAATAATATAATCACATTCATTTACCTCTTAATCAATAGCTCTCTTTCTAATACAGACACGTTGCCAACAATGGCGACGGTGAACTCTGAAATGAACAAATAACCACGCGGTTCAATATAACCGCTCAAACAGAAGTAATCACATAACCAGTAAACATATATTACAAATATATTTTTCACAGAATTGATTAACTAATTATTTACCTTGGTGATCGGTTTTTCTTTTGCTCTCACACAGGCGCAACTACAGGCGTGCGCGCTCATAAAATGGCGTCGGTGAACTGCAATGTACAATGACCACGCGGTTTACTTCAGACATTTTTGACTACTCGGATCAAAATACAATTTAAAGAGAAAATAACCAGTCCACAGCAACTAATTTACGATTTAGTAGCAGTAATTCTATCTTATTATGAAGTAATACAGTCTTTTTATCATTAATTATATGATACTGACTCACCAGGTAAAATGTATTCCTCTATTCAATCGACTTCTTATTCAGAATGCATCAGATTAATAAAATCTCGACTTTCTCATACTCTTTCCACAGATTCTCAATCTAAGATTTATAGAAACGGATCACGACGATCAGATTGCGTCTGCTCTTCTCAATCAAGCTCGTCTCTTCTGTCATCGCGCATGCTCGTCGACACCCATGACTCAAATGACAAAGAGCTCTCATTGGTTGATCACTGAGCTTTTATCTAGAATGAATTTGAATATTTATTCATTTTTATATTATTCACTTTTTTCATCTCTTATCGACTTTTATTAAGGGAACAGATCACTAAATTGTGTTTAAATTAAATTAACTTTATTTAACCCGTGTTACATAATCTTTCTTTCTTTCTAACTAATCTATATATCTTTCTAACTTATCTTTCTTTCTTTCAAACTAATCTTTCTTTCTTTTTAACTAATCTTTACTTTTAACTAATCGTTCTTTCTTTCTAACTAATCGTTTGTTCTTCGTTCTTCTTTCTTTCTTTCTTTCTTTCTTCTTCTTTCTTTCTTTCTTTCTTTCTTTCTTTCTTTCTTTTCTTTCTTTCTAATTAATCTCTCTTTCTTTATAACTAATCTGCCTTTCTAAATAATTTCTTTCCTACTAATCTTTTTTTCTTTCCTTCTAACTAATCTTTCTTTCTAATTAATCTTTATCTCTAACTAATCTTTTGTTCTTTCTAACTAATCGATCGATCTTTCTAACTTTCTTTCTTTCAAACTAATCTTTTTTTCTTTCTAATGACCAGTAGTTGTCTAGTAGTCTATAGTATAGTGTCCATATTTTACCTTTTTAACATATTTCTGCCCTTAGACTCCTCAACTTGAACATTCATGCTCATTGACTCCTCCTTATAATTTTATTACCAAGACAGTAGTCCACATTTGCCATTTTTAACATATTTCTGGACAAAGATTTGTAGATCTTGAACTCTCTTTACATACTCATGGACTCCTTCTGTTGATGCAATAGCCAGACAGTAGTTCATATATTGTTTAACATATTTATGGCCAAAGACTTGACGATTCAGGCTAATTGACTCCTTCAGAGATTTCATCAGCCATACAGTAGTCTAAATTTAAACTACTGAACATTTTTCTGGCCAAAGAGTCCTCGATCTTGAACTCTCTATAGACTATTTCTGAATAGCCAGACATATTTTACCTGTTTAACATATTTATGGTCAAAGAATCTTCAAACTTGACCATTAAAGCTCATAGCTAGATCTCTTGTTATTTCAGCCATACAGTTGTCCATATTTGACCTACAGAACATTTTTCTGGCCAAAGATTTGTCGATCTTGAACTTTCTATACATACTCATAGACTCGTTTTCATGTTATTTCGGCCTTACAGTAGTCCATAATTGACCTACAGACATTTTTTCCTGGCCAAAGTATCCTCGATCTTGAACTCTCTGTACTGTAGACTCTTAGAGTTGATTCATTAGCCAGACATATATCCATATTTAACATATTTTTGGCCTAAGACTTCTCAAACTTGCACATTCAAGCTAACAGACTCCTACTGATGATTCGTTAGCCAGACATTAGTCCATATTTGACCTGTTTAATATATGTATTGTCATAGAGTCCTCAAACTGGAACGTTCAATCTCATTGACTTCTATTTCATTAGCCAGGCAGTTCACAGTTTAACCGTTGAACATATTTCTTACCAAAGAGTCCTCGGTAGGAAGACAATAGTCCGTATTTGACCTATTGAACACATTTATGGCGAATGTTTAATCGATCTTAAACTTACAATACATGCTCATAGACTCGTTCTCATGTTTTATCAGCCATACAGTAGTTCTAATTTGACCAACTGAACATATTTCTGGAAAAGGAGTCCTCAATCTGAAACTCTATATAAATACTCATAGACTCCTTCTGATGATTCATTAGCCAGCCATTAGTCCATATTTGATCTGTTTAACATTATTTTGGACAAAGATTAGTCAATCTTGGACTTAATATACATGTTCAGTGACTCATTCTGATGATTCATTAGCCATACATTAGTCCATTTTTGACCTATTGGACAAATTTATGGTGAAAGTTTCATAGATCTCGAACTTTCTATACATACTCATAGACATAGAAATCTCTTGCTTTATCAGCCAGACAGTAGAACATTTTTGATCATTTTTGATTTTTGACAGTAGAACAATTTTGATCATTTTTGAAATATGATGAACATATTTCTGGACAAAGATTTGTCGATCTTAAACTCTCTATACATACTCATAAACTCTCTCTGATGATTCACTAGCCAGACATTTATCCATACTTGACCCATTTAACATATTTCTGGCCAAAGACTCCTCAAACTTGAACATTCATGCTCATTGACTCCTTCTAATTATTTATTAGCCACACATTATTCCACATTTGACCTATTTAACATATTTCTGGTCAAAGATTTGTCGATCTTGAATTCTCTTTACATACTCATAGATTCCTTCCGATGATTCATTAGACAGACAGTAGTTCATATTCAACCTGTTTAACATATTTATAGCCAAAGACTCCTGAAACTTGAACATTTAAGCTCACTGACTCGATACGCACGGTTTTGGCAAACGACCCGTGTCGTTTCAGAGCATCAAACAATTCGTCATCGCTCTCAGTGTCGGTTAAACCACTGACTATTACGGAGTTTGGGATAATAATCCCTTCAGCTTCAATAATCTCCATTATCGTCGCTTGACTAAAAGCAAAAGAAGGGAAAATGTGTAGCTGTTAGTTCTCAGCAACAGCGCCGTCTCCTGGCTGGCTTGCCAAAGTTTATGTAGCACTTGTCTGAATTATTAGCAGTAATTTAGTAGATATTCTTTTACTTTAGTTTTATAATAAAGATAAGATTTAAATGTCGTCAGAAGAATTAGGTATCGCTAAGGAGACAGCGGGTTGTCATGAGAAGTAACAGACAAACACAAGATTAGGTTAGAATTATAATTGATTTCACTTTAAAAAAAAATAGAAAATGTATCAAATAGAAAGGAAAGTAAATCACAAAATCACAAATATTCAATTAACTATGAAAATGTCCACCTCGAGTGCACTCTTGTCGGTGTTTTCAAATATATACACACAGTCAGTTTAACACTCAGAAGGAAAATAGAAAATAACAACAAGATGCAACAAAAGAGAGTATATTCTCTCTCTCTCTCTCAAAAGACCCTCAAGTGTCTCTCGTAACAGTTTCAATGTCTCTCAAACCTGGGTTGTGGTTGACCCTCAAAAAAAAAAGAAAATGCTCTTAAGATCAAATTTGTGATCGAGTACGGGTAGCACGATTAGCACTGGAAACTCAAGGAAAGGATATCGGCCTCCTCTCCACGTACGTGATGTCCTTCTCCCTTTCTAAAAGCTGGGTTGGCTCGCCATCAAACACGGAATCTACAGGATGTCACAGAAGGTCGTGCAGTCATCACATCTCCACGATATCAAGAAGAGGAAAAAAAAAAGAAAGGAAACGAAAAAAAAAACAAAAGGAGAGAGAAAAAAAAACCTGGCCTGATCACAGACCAGTACATTCATTTAGTACATGTCAAAATAAGTTTCACATCAAAGATCCAGAATAACATCTAATACACATTTACAATCACCATTTCTTCATGAAATAATATAATCACATTCATTTACCTCTTAATCAATAGCTCTCTTTCTAATACAGACACGTTGCCAACAATGGCGACGGTGAACTCTGAAATGAACAAATAACCACGCGGTTCAATATAACCGCTCAAACAGAAGTAATCACATAACCAGTAAACATATATTACAAATATATTTTTCACAGAATTGATTAACTAATTATTTACCTTGGTGATCGGTTTTTCTTTTGCTCTCACACAGGCGCAACTACAGGCGTGCGCGCTCATAAAATGGCGTCGGTGAACTGCAATGTACAATGACCACGCGGTTTACTTCAGACATTTTTGACTACTCGGATCAAAATACAATTTAAAGAGAAAATAACCAGTCCACAGCAACTAATTTACGATTTAGTAGCAGTAATTCTATCTTATTATGAAGTAATACAGTCTTTTTATCATTAATTATATGATACTGACTCACCAGGTAAAATGTATTCCTCTATTCAATCGACTTCTTATTCAGAATGCATCAGATTAATAAAATCTCGACTTTCTCATACTCTTTCCACAGATTCTCAATCTAAGATTTATAGAAACGGATCACGACGATCAGATTGCGTCTGCTCTTCTCAATCAAGCTCGTCTCTTCTGTCATCGCGCATGCTCGTCGACACCCATGACTCAAATGACAAAGAGCTCTCATTGGTTGATCACTGAGCTTTTATCTAGAATGAATTTGAATATTTATTCATTTTTATATTATTCACTTTTTTCATCTCTTATCGACTTTTATTAAGGGAACAGATCACTAAATTGTGTTTAAATTAAATTAACTTTATTTAACCCGTGTTACATAATCTTTCTTTCTTTCTAACTAATCTATATATCTTTCTAACTTATCTTTCTTTCTTTCAAACTAATCTTTCTTTCTTTTTAACTAATCTTTACTTTTAACTAATCGTTCTTTCTTTCTAACTAATCGTTTGTTCGTTCGTTCTTTCTTTCTTTCTTTCTTTCTTTCTTTCTTTCTGTCCTTCTTTTCTTTCTTTCTTTCTTTCTTTCTTTCTTTCTTTCTTTCTAATTAATCTCTCTTTCTTTATAACTAATCTGCCTTTCTAAATAATTTCTTTCCTACTAATCTTTTTTTCTTTCCTTCTAACTAATCTTTCTTTCTAATTAATCTTTATCTCTAACTAATCTTTTGTTCTTTCTAACTAATCGATCGATCTTTCTAACTTTCTTTCTTTCAAACTAATCTTTTTTTCTTTCTAATGACCAGTAGTTGTCTAGTAGTCTATAGTATAGTGTCCATATTTTACCTTTTTAACATATTTCTGCCCTTAGACTCCTCAACTTGAACATTCATGCTCATTGACTCCTCCTTATAATTTTATTACCAAGACAGTAGTCCACATTTGCCATTTTTAACATATTTCTGGACAAAGATTTGTAGATCTTGAACTCTCTTTACATACTCATGGACTCCTTCTGTTGATGCAATAGCCAGACAGTAGTTCATATATTGTTTAACATATTTATGGCCAAAGACTTGACGATTCAGGCTAATTGACTCCTTCAGAGATTTCATCAGCCATACAGTAGTCTAAATTTAAACTACTGAACATTTTTCTGGCCAAAGAGTCCTCGATCTTGAACTCTCTATAGACTATTTCTGAATAGCCAGACATATTTTACCTGTTTAACATATTTATGGTCAAAGAATCTTCAAACTTGACCATTAAAGCTCATAGCTAGATCTCTTGTTATTTCAGCCATACAGTTGTCCATATTTGACCTACAGAACATTTTTCTGGCCAAAGATTTGTCGATCTTGAACTTTCTATACATACTCATAGACTCGTTTTCATGTTATTTCGGCCTTACAGTAGTCCATAATTGACCTACAGACATTTTTTCCTGGCCAAAGTATCCTCGATCTTGAACTCTCTGTACTGTAGACTCTTAGAGTTGATTCATTAGCCAGACATATATCCATATTTAACATATTTTTGGCCTAAGACTTCTCAAACTTGCACATTCAAGCTAACAGACTCCTACTGATGATTCGTTAGCCAGACATTAGTCCATATTTGACCTGTTTAATATATGTATTGTCATAGAGTCCTCAAACTGGAACGTTCAATCTCATTGACTTCTATTTCATTAGCCAGGCAGTTCACAGTTTAACCGTTGAACATATTTCTTACCAAAGAGTCCTCGGTAGGAAGACAATAGTCCGTATTTGACCTATTGAACACATTTATGGCGAATGTTTAATCGATCTTAAACTTACAATACATGCTCATAGACTCGTTCTCATGTTTTATCAGCCATACAGTAGTTCTAATTTGACCAACTGAACATATTTCTGGAAAAGGAGTCCTCAATCTGAAACTCTATATAAATACTCATAGACTCCTTCTGATGATTCATTAGCCAGCCATTAGTCCATATTTGATCTGTTTAACATTATTTTGGACAAAGATTAGTCAATCTTGGACTTAATATACATGTTCAGTGACTCATTCTGATGATTCATTAGCCATACATTAGTCCATTTTTGACCTATTGGACAAATTTATGGTGAAAGTTTCATAGATCTCGAACTTTCTATACATACTCATAGACATAGAAATCTCTTGCTTTATCAGCCAGACAGTAGAACATTTTTGATCATTTTTGATTTTTGACAGTAGAACAATTTTGATCATTTTTGAAATATGATGAACATATTTCTGGACAAAGATTTGTCGATCTTAAACTCTCTATACATACTCATAAACTCTCTCTGATGATTCACTAGCCAGACATTTATCCATACTTGACCCATTTAACATATTTCTGGCCAAAGACTCCTCAAACTTGAACATTCATGCTCATTGACTCCTTCTAATTATTTATTAGCCACACATTATTCCACATTTGACCTATTTAACATATTTCTGGTCAAAGATTTGTCGATCTTGAATTCTCTTTACATACTCATAGATTCCTTCCGATGATTCATTAGACAGACAGTAGTTCATATTCAACCTGTTTAACATATTTATAGCCAAAGACTCCTGAAACTTGAACATTTAAGCTCACTGACTCCTGATGATTCATTAGCCAGACAGTAGTCCAAATTTGACCTATTTAACATATTTCTGCACAAAGATTTGTCGATCTTGAACTCTCTTTACATACTCATAGACTACTTCTGATGATTAGCCAGACATTAGTCCATATTTGACCTGCTTAACATATTTATGGCGAAGGACTCTTTAAACTTGAACATTGAAAGCTAATTGACTCCTTCGGATGTTTCATCAGCCATAGAGTAGTCCATATTTGACTGATGAAATTATTTCTACCAAAGAGTCCTCGATCTTGATCATTCTATACATTCTCATTGACTGCTTTTTTTATGTTACATCAGCCAGACAGTTGTCCACAATTGACCCATTGAAAATAATTCTGGCCAAAGTTTTTTATTAACAATATAAACTCACAGATTTTTTTTATTTTTTTATTTTTAATAATATAAATTCTGCCAAAGAGTCGTCGATCTTGATCTTTCTAAACATTCTCATTGACTGCTTTTGATGTTAAATCAGCCTAACAATTATTCATATTTGACCTGCTGGAAATAGTTCTGGCCAAGAGCCCTCGATATTGAATTTTCCTAAACATTCCCATTGGCAACTTCTGATGTTTCGTCAGCCAGCCTGTATTTGACCTGCTGAAAATATTTCTTTTAGATATAACTAATCTTTCTTTCGTTCTTTCTTACTAATCCTTCTTTCTTTCTAAGTAATCTTTCTAAGATTAATCTGTTTTTCTTTCTGACTGATTTTTCTTTCTTTTTCTAACTAATCTTTCTTTCTTTCTAACTAATCTTTTTTTCTAAATAACCTTTCTCCCTTTCTAACTAATCATTCTTTTTTCTTTCTTTCTTTCGAACTAATCTATCTATCTTTCTAAATTCTTTCTAACTAATCTTTCTTTCTTTCTAACTAATCTATATCTTTCTTTCTGTCTAACTAATCTTTTTTTCTTTCATTCTAACTAATCTTTCTTTTTTTCTTTCTAACTGAACTTTCTTTCTAACTTGTCTTAATTTCTTTCTTTCTAACTAATCTTTCTTTCTTTATTTTTTACTAATCCTTCTTTTTTCTAAGTAATCTTTCTAAGTACTCTTTCTTTATTGATAACTAATCTTTCTAACTAATATTTTTTTCTTTCTAACTAATCTTTATTTATTTATTTCTTACTAATCTTTCTGTTTTTCTTTCTGACTGATTTTTCTTTCTTTTAACTAATCTTTCTTTCTTTCTAACCAATGTTTCTTTCTTTCATTCTAACTACTTTTTCTTTCAAACTAATCTGTATATCTTTTTAAAGCATCCTTTCTTTCTTTCTAACTAATCATTCTTTTTTAACTAATCTATCTTTCTTTCAAATCTTTCTTCCTTTCTTTCATTCTAACTAATCTTTCTTTTTTAACTAATCTATCTATCTTTCTAAATAATTCTTTCTAACTAATCTTTTTTCTTTATAACTAATCTTTCTATCTTTCTTTATTTCTAACTAATTTTTCTTTCTTTATAACTAATATATCTATCTTTCTGTCTAACTCAGTGTTTCTCAACCTCTCCTGCAGGGACCCCCTGACAGGCCATGTTTCTGTTTTAACCCTGAAATGGCACACCTGATTCAATTAATTAAAGGCTTAATCAGTAGTTGACTAATTGATTAACTGACTAATTCCTACTCTTCCTACTCTAATAACTAATCATTAAGCCTTTAATGAATTGAATCAGGTGTGCCATTTCAGGGTTAAAACAGAAACATGGCCTGTCAGGGGTTCCTGCAGGAGAGGTTGAGAAACACTGGTCTAACTAATCTTTCTTTCTTTCTTTCTTTCTAACTAAACTTTTTTTTCTTTCTAACTGAACTTTCTTTCTAACTTGTCTTTTTCTTTCTTTCTTTCTTTTCTTTCTTTCTTTTCTTTTCTTTTTCTTTCTTTCTTTCTTTCTTTCTTTCTTTCTTCTTTCTTTCTTTCTTTCTTTCTTTCTTTTCTTTCTTTTCTTTCTTACTAATCTATCTTTCCAACTAATCTTTCTTTCTTTCTTATCTATCTTTCTTTCTGTCTAACTAGTCTTTCTTTCTAAATAGTATTTTCTTTCTTTCTTTTTTCTTTCTTTCTTTTCTTTCTTTCTTTCTTTCTTTCTTTCTTTTCTTTCTCTTTCTTTCTTTCTTTTCTTTCTTTTTCTTTCTTTCTAACTAATCTTTCTTTTTTCTAACTAATCTTTCTGTCTGTCTTTCTTTCCAACTAATCTTTCATTGTTTCTAACTAATATTTCTTCATTTTTTCTAACTAATGTTTCTTTCTTTCTTTCAAACTAATCTTTCTTCCTTTCTTTCATTCTAACTAATCTTTCTTTTTAACTAATCTATCTATCTTTCTAAATAATTCTTTCTAACTAATCTTTCTTTCTTTCTCTCTAACTAATCTTTTTCTTTATAACTAATCTATCTATCTTTCTTTCTTTCTAACTAATTTTTCTTTCTTTCTTTTTAACTCTTCTATCTATCTTTCTGTCTAACTAATCTTTCTTTCTTTCTTTATAACTAAACTCTTTTTTTTCTTTCTAACTGAACTTTCTTTGTAACTTGTCTTTTCTTTCTTTCTTTCTTTCTTCTTTCTTTCTTTCTTTCTTTCTTTCATTCTAACTAATTTTTTCTTTCATTCTTTCTTACTAATCCGTTTTCTTTCTTTCTTTCTTTCTTCTTTCTTTCTTCTTTCTTTCTTTCTTTCATTCTAACTAATCTTTCTTTCGTTCTTTCTTACTAATCCTTCTTTCTTTCTAAGTAATCTTTCTAAGTACTCTTTCTTTATTGATAACTAATCTTTCTAACTAATATTTTTTTCTTTCAACTAATCTTTATTTATTTATTTCTTACTAATCTTTCTGTTTTTCTTTCTGACTGATTTTTCTTTCTTTTTCTAACTAATCTTTCTTTCGTTCTAACTAATCTTTTTTTCTAAATAACCTTTCTCCCTTTCTAACTAATCATTCTTTTTTCTTTCTTTCTTTCTAACTAATCTATCTATCTTTCTTTCTGTCTAACTAATCTTTTTTTCTTTCATTCTAACTAATCTTTCTTTTTTTCTTTCTAACTGAACTTTCTTTCTAACTTGTCTTAATTTCTTTCTTTCTAACTAATCTTTCTTTCTTTATTTTTTACTAATCCTTCTTTTTTTCTAAGTAATCTTTCTAAGTACTCTTTCTTTATTGATAACTAATCTTTCTAACTAATATTTTTTTCTTTCTAACTAATCTTTATTTATTTATTTCTTACTGATCTTTCTGTTTTTCTTTCTGACTGATTTTTCTTTCTTTTAACTAATCTTTCTTTTTTTTAACCAATGTTTCTTGCTTTCATTCTAACTAATTTTTCTTTCAAACTAATCTGTATATCTTTTTAAAGCATCCTTTCTTTCTTTCTAACTAATCTTTTTTTCTAAAAAACCTTTCTCCCTTTCTAACTAATCATTCTTTTTTCTTTCTCACTAATATTTTTTTCTTTCTAACTAATCTTTATTTATTTATTTATTACTAATCTTTCTGTTTTTCTTTCTGACTGATTTTTCTTTCTTTTTCTAACTAATCTTTCTTTCTAACCAATCTTTCTTTCTTTCTTTCTTTCTTTCTTTTCTTTCTTTCTTTCTTCTTTCTTTCTTTCTTTTTTCTTTCTTTCTTTCTTTCTAACTAATCTTTCTATCTTTCTTTCATTCTAACTAATGTTTTTTTCTAACTAATCTTTATTTCTTTCTAACTTATCTATCTTTCTTTCTTTCTAACTAATCTTTCTTTTTTTCTTTCTAACTGATCTTTCTTTCTAACTTGTCTTTCTTTCTATCTAATCTTTCTATCTTATTTTCTAACTAATCTTTCTTTCTTTCTACCCTTTCTTTCTTTCTTTCTAAATAATCTTTCTTTCTTCTAGTTATCTATCTATCTTTCTGTCTAACTAATCTTTCTTTCTTTCTAACTAAACTTTCTTTTTTCTTTCTAACTGATCTTTCTTTCTAACTTGTCTTTCTAACTAATCTTTCTTTCTTTTTTTCTTACTAATCTTTCTGTCTTTCTTTCTGATTAATTTTTCTTTCTTTTTTCAACTAATCTTTCCTTCTTTTTAACTAATCTTTACTTTTAACTAATCGTTCTTTCTTTCTAACTAATCGTTTGTTCGTTCTTTCTTTCTTTCTTTTCTTTCTTTCTTTCTTTCTTTCTTTTCTTTCTTTCTTTTTCTTTCTTTCTTTCTTTCTTTCTTTCTCTTTCTTTCTTTCTTTCTTTCTTTTCTCAATTAATATCTCTTTCTTTATAACTAATCTGCCTTTCTAAATAATTTCTTTTCTACTAATCTTTTTTTCTTTCCTTCTAACTAATCTTTCTTTCTAATTAATCTTTCTCTCTAACTAATCTTTTGTTCTTTCTAACTAATCAATCAATCTTTCTAACTTTCTTTCTTTCAAACTAATCTTTTTTTTCTTTCTAATGACCAGTAGTTGTCTAGTAGTCTATAGTATAGTGTCCATATTTTACCTTTTTAACATATTTCTGCCCTTAGACTCCTCAACTTGAACATTCATGCTCATTGACTCCTCCTTATAATTTTATTACCAAGACAGTAGTCCACATTTGCCCTTTTTAACATATTTCTGGACAAAGATTTGTAGATCTTGAACTCTCTTTACATACTCATGGACTCCTTCTGTTGATGCAATAGCCAGACAGTAGTTCATATATTGTTTAACATATTTATGGCCAAAGACTTGACGATTCAGGCTAATTGACTCCTTCGGAGATTTCATCAGCCATACAGTAGTCCAAATTTAAACTACTGAACATTTTTCTGGCCAAAGAGTCCTCGATCTTGAACTCTCTATAGACTATTTCTGAATAGCCAGACATATTTTACCTGTTTAACATATTTATGGTCAAAGAATTTTCAAACTTGACCATTAAAGCTCATAGCTAGATCTCTTGTTATTTCAGCCATACAGTTGTCCATATTTGACCTACAGAACATTTTTCTGGCCAAAGATTTGTCGATCTTGAACTTTCTATACATACTCATAGACTCGTTTTCATGTTATTTCGGCCTTACAGTAGTCCATAATTGACCTACAGACATTTTTTCCTGGCCAAAGTATCCTCGATCTTGAACTCTCTGTACTGTAGACTCTTAGAGTTGATTCATTAGCCAGACATATATCCATATTTAACATATTTTTGGCCTAAGACTTCTCAAACTTGCACATTCAAGCTAACAGACTCCTACTGATGATTCGTTAGCCAGACATTAGTCCATATTTGACCTGTTTAATATATGTATTGCCATAGAGTCCTCAAACTGGAACGTTCAATCTCATTGACTTCTATTTCATTAGCCAGGCAGTTCACAGTTTAACCGTTGAACATATTTCTTACCAAAGAGTCCTCGGTAGGAAGACAATAGTCCGTATTTGACCTATTGAACACATTTATGGCGAATGTTTAATCGATCTTAAACTTACAATACATGCTCATAGACTCGTTCTCATGTTTTATCAGCCATACAGTAGTCCTAATTTGACCAACTGAACATATTTCTGGAAAAGGAGTCCTCAATCTGAAACTCTATATAAATACTCATAGACTCCTTCTGATGATTCATTAGCCAGCCATTAGTCCATATTTGATCTGTTTAACATTATTTTGGACAAAGATTAGTCAATCTTGGACTTAATATACATGTTCAGTGACTCATTCTGATGATTCATTAGCCATACATTAGTCCATTTTTGACCTATTGGACAAATTTATGGTGAAAGTTTCATAGATCTCGAACTTTCTATACATACTCATAGACATAGAAATCTCTTGCTTTATCAGCCAGACAGTAGAACATTTTTGATCTACTGAACATATTTCTGGCCAAAGAGTCCTAGATCTTGAACTTTCTATACATACTCATAGACTCCTTCTGATGATTCATTAGCCAGACATTAGTCCATATTTGACCTGTTTAACATATTTATTGACAAAGAATCTTCAAACTTGACCATTCAAGTTGATTGAATCCTTCGGATGTTTCATCAGCTATACAGTAGTCCATATTTGACCTACTGGACATATTTCTGGACAAAGATTTGTCGATCTTAAACTCTCTATACATACTCATAAACTCTCTCTGATGATTCACTAGCCAGACATTTATCCATAATTGACCCATTTAACATATTTCCGGCCAAAGACTCCTCAAACTTGAACATTCATGCTCATTGACTCCTTCTAATTATTTATTAGCCACACATTATTCCACATTTGACCTTCAATATTTCTGCACAAAGATTTGTCGATCTTGAATTCACTTTACATACTCATAGACTCCTTCCGATGATTCATTAGACAGACAGTAGTTCATATTCAACCTGTTTAACATATTTATAGCCAAAGACTCCTGAAACTTGAACATTCAAGCTCATTGACTCCTGATGATTCATTAGCCAGACAGTAGTCCAAATTTGACCTATTTAACATATTTCTGCACAAAGAGTTGTCCAGACATTAGTCCATATTTGACCTGCTTAACATATTTATGGCGAAGGACTCTTTAAACTTGAACATTGAAAGCTAATTGACTCCTTCGGATGTTTCATCAGCCATACAGTAGTCCATATTTGACTGATGAAATTATTTCTTTTTTTTATTTCTTTTTTTTTTATTTAACAGTCAGACATACATACAAACCAACATAGTACAGTAGTGAGCAATCTTGTAAATCCATAATTCCAGAAGTGACATAAAAGTGATTTAATTGTTTGATCTAAGTGTGTATGTGAGCGGGTGTGAGTGTGGGTATGTGTATGTGTGTGTATGCGTAAACAAAGTAACCATTTATTATTTATTACCATTGTCATTACCATCACCACCCCACTCCCCACTACCACCATATTGCCAATATTGTGTTGGTCGATTTTTATTTCCATCCTTCCTCCTATGTAACAATTGCCATTGTCAATGCTGTATAAAATAAAAGATGATATAATAAGATGATAAGATAATATAAGATAACCTTCCCCCACATCTCATCAGTCCCTATCTTTTCCTAATTTTTTTTTTTTTTTTTTTTTTTTGTGTGTGTTATGTGCATTAAAAGAGGGAGTACAGTGCGAGAGTGTCTCAAATTGGGACAGAGATACTGTCCCGTTGAAACCACTTCTCGTCTGTCTTGCCTGCCCTGGTGTTTGTGAGGTTTTCCATATATACATATTCCTTTTCTTTTCTTTTTTTTCATTCTATGTTGTGGTGCATTAAAAACCCATGAAGAGATAAGGGGGGAATTATTGCAGTAGTGATGATAATGACATTTAATTCCAATACAGCATTGACAATGGCAATATTGATGATTATAATAATAATGATAATAATAATATTATTAATAAATGATAATGATGATGGTAGTGGTGACCGCAATGGTGAGAGCAAAAGACAGCAACAACAGCAATTACAACAATGAAAAGATAAAAGTGAAAATAGTAATCATAACAATAACAGTGAAGATAGTAATAACAATGATGACATAAGTTCAAATAACTAAAATGCATTAATATTCGTGGGTTGGTTAAGAAGGTGGGAGGAGTCGGAGTTGAAAACAGAGAAAGGATTCATAGCTGTAAGAGGTCAGAAAGTGTTGGACGGCAGAGGTCAGTTTCAGATGCGTAATCATGAAGGGGAGATGCGTATTCCATTGCAATGAAGTCTGTAATAAGATTTTTCCAAATGTTAATGTGTAATTTATTTCTAGTTTTCCAGTTCATGAGGATAGTTTTCTTGGCGATGGTTAGAGCTATGAGGAGCATTTTAGAGTTTATAGTTTTATCAGTGATTATTGTCAGGTCCCCAGCAAGCAAAGAGAAGGCGACAGTGGGATGTGGCAGCCGACTATAGTGGATAGTGACTGTGTGACCTCTTCCCAAAAGTGTTTGATTGGAGTGCAGTGCCAGGTTGCATGGATGTATGTATCTGTAGAATTTTGATTGCAGTGTGTGCAAACTTCTGACGTGAAACCCATTTTAGCTAATCTGCTGCCCGTGTAATGTGTTCTGTGAAGTATTTTATATTGTATTAACTGAAGATTCGCATTTTTGGACATGAGATAGATGTTTTTACAGATTTGGGTCCAGAAGTTGGCATCAGGGGCTATTGAAAGATCGTTTTCCCATTTTATTGTTGGTAAGTATATGGTCTGAAGTTGGTTTGAAATCATTTTGTATATTTTAGAGAGAAGTTTCTTTGGGGAGGAAATGTTGACCAAGTCTGATATTGCAGGTGGAAGTTCTACATTTGTGTCTCTGATGTTTACTTTTGTCAGAACAGAAGATTTGATTTGTAGGTATTTTAAAAATTCGTTGCTCCCGATGCCATACTCCTGGGCCAGTTGCTGAAATGGTGTAAATGTGTTAGATTTAAAAATGTGCTTAATGTGGGTGATACCCTTTTCCGCCCATGTGTGAAAATTTAATGTTTTTTTATTGCTTATAAAGTCACGGTTGTTCCACAGTGGGGTGAGGTTAGATGGAGCTAATGTAGAATTTGTGATTTGGTGAAATTTCCACCAGGCTGTCAGAGTGGCAGATATAGTTACTGCATTAAAACATGTGTGTTGTTTAATTGATTTGGTGAGGAACGGTATGTCAGCTATATTTAATTCTTTGCATAGTGATTGTTCTATATCTAGCCATATAATATCAGATTGGGTGGGGTGAATACATTTGTATATGTATTGCAGTTGGTTAGCCATTGAGTAATATTGGAAATTTGGTGCTTCTAGTCCTCCTTGAACCTTACTTTTTTGTAGTGTAGTGAGTTTAATCCTTGGTGTTTTATTTTTCCAGTAGAAGCGAGTTATAATGGAGTCTAGTGATTTAAACCAGGTGAGTGTGGGGTGGGTTGGAATCATTGAAAATAGGTAATTAATTTTCGGTAAAATCGTAATTTTTATTGCTGCTGTAGGGATGGAGAGAGTGGACATCCCTGCCTCGTCCCCCTGTGCAGTGTGAAGCTTTGTGATGTTAGTCCATTGGTTGTGACCGTGGCCGATGGTGATGTGTATAAAATCTTGATCCAGTTAATAAATGACTCTCCAAAGCCGAATTTTTGTAACGTGGTGAATAAAAATTTCCAGTTGACCCTATCAAAAGCTTTTTCGGCGTCTAATGTGGCAATGAGAGTATCTTTCTGTTGTACTGATGAGTAGTGCATTAAATTGTATAATCTGCGGGTATTATTGGATGCGTGTCTACCCTTTATAAAGCCGGTCTGATCAGGGTGTATTATATATGGTATAATTTGTTCAATTCTATGGGCTAGTGCTTTGCTAATAATTTTTATGTCGACATTTATAAGTGAGATAGGACGATAGTTAGATGTGAAGGTGTGGTCTTTGTTAGGTTTAGGAATGAGTGATATAAGTGCTGTATTTATATGGGAAGGGAACTTTGCGTTATGTTTTATTTGTTACTGTTCTGCTAAATAATGGGTATGAGGTTGACCAAAAATGTTCGTAGAACTCAGCAGGGAAGCCATCTGGACCTGGTGCTTTATTATTTTGCATGCTTTTCAATGCGGAGTGAAGTTCTTTTTCTGTGATTGGTAATTCTAGTGTGTTTACTTGTTCCATGTTGAGTTTTGGTAGAATGGTGTTATCGAGGAATTGGGTTATGTCTTCTTGGTTTGTGTCAGGACTCCAGTAAATCCACACTCTCCTCCCACTCATTCACTCACTCCTCCCACTCATTCATTTACTCGTTCATTATCACCTGAGTTCTAATCACCATCACCTGCACCTCATCATCCCACCACCTTTATATACCACACTCTGTCTCACACTCATTGTCTGGTCTCGTCGTTACATTGACACTCAGACTCTCCCATGCTCAACCAAAGACTTACTGCTACTTACCTGCTACTCAGTCTATTGGATTATCTTCATCACCGTCTGCCGTCTTCAGTTCCCAGCCGTCTTACTGCAACCCTTTCCAGTGACTGTCCATCTGCATCTGAAAGAGAGACTCTTATTATTCCAGTGGCTAAGTTCTTCCAATTATCATCTGTTTGAATACTCACCATAACTCCGTCTGCTTCTGCTGTTCTGAAAATAAACACTTATTCACTTACCAACTGTCTGACTCCTGTATCATCCATGACAGAAGACCAGACCGCAAAATGCAGAACCCAACGGAGCCTGGGGAAAATCCATCTCCTGATCCATTCCTGGAACTCGTGCAAGCTGTTCGACAGTCTTTACTTCCCTCACCACCAGTTAATCCGCCTATAATTCCCGAGGATATCCTTCAGTCTGCCCGCCGACTGCCACTTCCGCAAACACCCGCTGCTTCGTCAGCTGCCTCTGCAAGTCCCATGGCCCGACCAGCGACATACTCCGGTGAGGCGGAGGATTGCAGCGGTTTTTTACTTCAAGTTTCACTATATTTCCAGATCCAGGCACATCAATTCACCAACGATTCATCTCGCGTAGCTTTTATCATCTCACTGCTATCCGGTCGAGCCCTCCAGTGGGCTCAGTCCTTGTGGAATTCTGATTCACCCGTGATTAAATCACTACCAAGTTTCATTCAACACTTCAAAGAGGTTTTCGGACAGACTGTTTCGGATTTAACTGTACATGATCAACTGTTTAATCTTCATCAAGGCAAATCTTCTGTGAGCACATATGCTCTCCAATTCCGCACGCTGGCGGCATCAAGTGGCTGGAATGAAACTGCATTGATCACTGCCTTTCGTCATGGTCTCAATCCGAACATCCGACAGCTAGTTGTGGTCTACGAGGATTCGTTGGGACTTGAAAATCTCATCCAGAAAACTCTCAGAGTGTCTCAACGTCTGACGGCCTGTGAAACGCTCGCGACCGCTGTACATCCTCCGCCCACGGCTCCATCTGTCGCTCCTCCAGCACCAGAGCCCATGCAAGTTGATTCCACGCATCTCTCTCCCACGGAACGTCAGCGACGCATCCAGTACCACCTCTGTTTATACTGTGGAGGTAACGGGCATCTCATTGACACCTGTCCCATTCGGCCTCAACGCCCAGCGGTGAGTACTATTCAGATTCCACCCAAGATTGCTACCCTGAACCGAACAACAGTCCATTTACTAACCCCTCTTGTATGTGTCTCTGCACAAGCTCTCCTCGACTCTGGCTCGGCGGGGAACTTCATATCAACGCAACTCCTCCAAAAACTGAATATCCGTAAACTCAGAAGTCATCAAGACCTTCGAGTACAGACTATTCAGGGTAAGCCGCTGGGCCGAGGTCGAATTCGTCACGTTACCCCCACACTGACGCTCCGCCTAGGATGTCTGCATTCGGAGGAGATCTCCTTTATGGTGCTGGAGGAGTCAACTGCTGAGCTCATCCTGGGACGCCCTTGGATGGTCCAACATCAACCTACCATCGACTGGAATTCCGGGGAAGTCCTTCACTGGGGAAAACAGTGTTTCCATTCCTGTCTAGCACCGGTTAAGAAAGTCAGTACAGAATCCTCCGTGGTATACTCACCTTCTGAGGGAAGATCCAAGGTTTCCGTTTGTTCCACTAGCATCGAGAGTCCCGAGGTGCAACACCAGGTGGAAATTCCAGTGGAGTACAGGGCGTTCCAGGATGTCTTCAGCAAGCAGTTGGCAACCAAACTTCCACCTCATCGGCCATGGGACTGTGCTATCGACCTGCTACCTGGAGCTACTCTATCTAAAGGCCGTGTATACCCTTTGTCCATCCCGGAGCAGAAGGCCATGGAGGAGTATGTGGAGGAAGCCCTCAAACAAGAGTTCATTCGCCCATCTACATCCCCTGCCGCTGCCAGCTTCTTCGTGGCAAAAAAGGACGGGGGCCTGCGGCCGTGCATTGACTATCGCCATCTCAACTCTCAAACTGTAAAGTTCAGCTATCCCCTTCCTCTGGTCCCAGCAGCTTTGGAACAGCTGCGTGGAGCCCGAATCTTCTCGAAACTTGATCTCCGCAGTCAGGCACGTGCACAGGTAGGGCTCAACCTGTGCAGAGCACATGCCCTTTTTGCTCTTACACTCGAAGTGCCCTTTCTTTGGTGGTGTTTTTTTTTTATATATATATAAATCAATGCTATTGGTCACCCTTTACGTCTGTCTGTCTGTTTTAAAATATTTAGCTATAAAGATTATAAGAGCTTGTGTAAATCTTGTTCGATCCTCAAACTGTCAGTAAAGCTGATAACTCCGCCCCCGCTATCGTGAATGAATGAAATGAAGCTCCGCCGCAGCCGCACAGCAGACAGCAGCTGAACGAAGTTTTGCAAGGGTAAACATCTTGTTGTTTGAATGAGTACTAAACACTTTGTCTATAAAAGCTAATATTTTATTTATTTCATGTCTGACTGAGACATGAGGAACCTGAGAGAGAGGTCTAGGCTAGAATTTTCCATCTAGTCATAGCCAATACATAGCATAGCCTACACTTAAATAGCCTGTGCATACACGGTAGCATTTCATCTTTTATAAAATGCGATTTTGGCCAAATGTATTTTACAACGGGGAAAACTGAGCGCCTATGTAGCTACAACAAACTAGTAGCAACCTTCACTAGTAGATGAAAATGTAATGATGCCGCCGGAACCGTTTTAATGATGGACAAAATGCATATTTGCACACATTCGCTGGTCAAAAACCCCGTAACTGTATTTGAGTTTGACTTTTGTAAAATGTTAACAATATAGTGATAAGTAATACAACAACATATAATTTGTTTTTACCATCAAAAAATCATAAGCACAGGCGCGCCCCGCGCTGTTTTGTACTGAAACTACACAAAGCGACTGAGTGATTCTCGTCACCTAGTAACGTATAATTTTAAGATATTTTCTTCTTTGATTTATGATTGCTGATACACTTAATTTATTAACATTTCATCTTGTTGTGGTAATAATATAAAATTATGGTTAATTCAAGGCTGTTAATATGCACATATTTGCTATATCGTTTTTTTAATCTATAGTATTCAATACTCTCCACTCGTCCTCACATGTATAAATGGAGTAAACATGGTTTTACTACAGTAATGTTGTAGTAGTAACTAAAAAAAAACAGGCCAGTTTTTGCCAGGTAGGCGGATACATGTTGGATATGCTATAGTAATGGTATATGGCTATAGTTTCTTATAATCTGGAATTGAGTTGGACATAATTATTTAAATTATATTTCTAAATATTTTGTCAAAAATACTTGACTCATGTTTATGTGTGACATTGAGACGAGGGGAAGGTAGAACAATGTTAACCAAATAATACAAATTAGCTTATTAGCTTAAAACCAAACAGAATAGCTAAAAAAAAAAAATCTTGAACTTTATGTGTGCAAAGCAGAGAAAAAAAAAAAAATATATATATATATATATATTATTTTTTTCTCTGGTGCATTGACTTCTCAAATATTTTATATATATATATATATATATATATATATATTATATATATATATATATATATATATATATAAAATATATATAAAAAATATATAAAAAATATATAAATATACAGTATATTGTATATATATTGTGTATATATATATATATATATATATTGTACTTATATGACCTTTGATTACTTGGAAAAAAAAGGGGGGGGGGGTGCCTTTTTTTTAGTTTCAGCACATGCCCCTCAAAAGGTCTGTGCACGGCCCTGTCCGCAGTGCATATAATCTGATCCGAATTCGTCGGGGTGATGAGTGGAAGACGGCGTTCATCACACCCTCTGGACACTATGAATACCGAGTAATGCCTTTCGGGCTGTCCAATGCCCCAGCAGTCTTTCAGGGGTACATGAATGAGGTCTTCCGAGAATACCTAAACAAGTTTGTGGTGGTCTACATAGACGACATACTCATTTATTCCTCATCTCTTTCTGAACACCATCGCCACGTCACTTCAGTCCTGGAGAAGCTGCGAGCTCACAAGCTCTATCTCAAACTTGAGAAATGCGAGTTTCATACCACTTCTGTTCAGTTCCTGGGTTACCTCATCGACCAACATGGAGTTCGGATGGACCAGAGGAAGGTGGAAACAATCCAGAACTGGCCTCAACCCTCTACGGTAAAAGACCTCCAACGTTTCCTAGGATTTGCCAATTTCTACCGGAGGTTTATCAATAATTACAGTCACATCAGTTCTCCATTGACTTCTTCTCTCAGAGGCCGGCCCAAATCTCTGTCCTTATCGCCCGAAGCCATCTCAGCCTTCAAACACCTTAAGGAAGCCTTCCAGACCGCCCCAGTTCTAGTTCATCCGAACCCTGAGATCCCTTTCGTTGTGGAGGTGGATGCCTCCTCCACCGGAGTTGGGGCGGTCCTATCACAGCGGCAGGGTGATCCTCCCAGACTCCATCCATGTGCCTTCTTCTCTAAGAAGCTGTCCCCGGCGGAGCGGAACTACGATATTGGGAATCGAGAACTGCTCGCCATCAAGTTGGCATTAGAGGAGTGGAGGCACTGGCTGGAGGGAGCAAACCATCGGTTCGAGGTCAGCACCGACCACCGCAATCTGGAGTACCTCAGAGAGGCAAAGAGGCTGAATCCCCGCCAAGCCCGATGGGCACTCTTCTTCACACGTTTTGACTTCCTCGTGTCCTACCGACCCGGTTCTAAGAACTGTAAGGCAGATGCTCTATCCCGTCTACATCTTCCGTCAAGTGAAGACCCTCTCCCAGAACCTATCCTCCCTCCAGCCGTGTTTGTAAACCCAATCGTCTGGGACATCGACCAGCAGATATCCCAGGAGAACCGCCTTCATCCCGCTCCGCCGGGAGGTCCAGAAGGGTGTGCTTTCGTTCCACGTCACCTTCGTACGGCCCTTCTGGACTCTGCTCATACTACTCCGGGCTCTGGACATCCAGCTAGCAGGCGTACCCTCTCGCTCCTCAGTAACCGGTACTGGTGGCCGACCATCTCTCAGGATGTTTCCCGGTACGTCAAGGGATGCTCAGTCTGTGCCGTTACCAACACTCCCAGAAGACTCCCAGAAGGCAAGCTTGTCCCTCTCCCGCTTCCACAACGTCCATGGTCTCACATCGGAGTAGACTTCATGACGGACCTTCCCAGATCTAACAACCATACCTGTGTCTTCGTTGTCGTTGATCGATTTTCAAAGGCCTGTAAATTGATCCCCTTACCTGGACTCCCTACCGCCTTTGAAGCCGCCGAAGCCCTCTTTACTCACGTGTTCCGAAACTTCGGCATCCCAGAGGACATAGTGTCGGATCGGGGTCCACAGTTTGTGTCAAGAGTTTGGCGAGCTTTCTTCAAGCTTCTCGGAGTAACTGTTAACCTGTCTTCTGGATACCATCCTCAGACTAACGGCCAGACTGAGCGAAAGATTCAGGAGATTGGACGTTACCTGCGAACTTATTGCCACCAGTACCAGGACTGCTGGAGCCAGTACCTTCCGTGGGCCGAGTACGCACAAAACTCCCTTCAACAGTCCACCACCGGTCTCACCCCTTCCAATGTATCCTCGGCTATCAACCTCCTCTCTTCCCTTGGTCTGGTGAGCCCTCAGACGTACCAGCAGTGAATTACTGGTTCCAGCAGAGCGAGGGGGTATGGGACTCGGCTCACGTGCATCTACAGCAGGCAGTGCGGAGACACAAGGACCAAGCAGATCGTCATCGTGTGGAACCATCTCAGTATGTGCCAGGACAGAAGGTGTGGCTTTCGACCCGGGACATGCGCCTCCGCCTGCCTTGCCGTAAGCTGAGTCCTCGATACATCGGTCCATTTACCGTGCAGAGGCAGTTGAACGAGGTCACCTACAGACTCAATCTCCCTCGACAGTACCGGATTTCACCATCATTCCATGTGTCACTGTTGAAACCATTCATTGAACCTGTCTCCTCTCCTCCCACAGAACCTGACCCGGCCATCGAACCTCCTCCTCCTATCCCGGTAGAGGACGAGTCCATCTATAGAGTCCGCACCATCTTGGATTCGCGGCGACGAGGTCCTCGGCTGGAGTATCTAGTGGACTGGGAGGACTACGGTCCGGAAGAACGGTCGTGGGTTCTTCGGGACGACATCCTGGACCCAGCTCTCCTTCAACAGTTTCACACCAATCATCCCGATCGCCCAGCTCCCAGGCCCCGTGGCAGACCTCGTCGTCGAACTCATCCCTCTTCTCAGTCGTCAAGAGCCGCCTCGGAGGAGGGGGGTACTGTCAGGACTCCAGTAGATCCACACTCTCCTCCCACTCATTCACTCACTCCTCCCACTCATTCATTTACTCGTTCATTATCAGCTGAGTTCTAATCACCATCACCTGCACCTCATCATCCCACCACCTTTATATACCACACTCTGTCTCACACTCATTGTCTGGTCTCGTCGTTACATTGACACTCAGACTCTCCCATGCTCAACCAAAGACTTACCTGCTACTTACCTGCTACTCACCTGAGTCTATTGGATTATCTTCATCACCGTCTGCCGTCTTCAGTTCCCAGCCGTCTTACTGCAACCCTTTCCAGTGACTGTCCATCTGCATCTGAAAGAGAGACTCTTATTATTCCAGTGGCTAAGTTCTTCCAATTATCATCTGTTTGAATACTCACCATAACTCCGTCTGCTTCTGCTGTTCTGAAAATAAACACTTATTCACTTACCAACTGTCTGACTCCTGTATCATCCGTGACAGATTGGGTCCAGATCAGAGGAGTATAATTTTGTATAGTAATCTTGAAATATCTTGTTTATCTCAACTGGTGAATTGGTTAGCTTCCCTGCCGAGTTTCTGATGGAGGTTATTGCTGTTCTTTCTTTATTTCTTTTAATTTGACTGGCTAAATATTTTCCGGATTTATTGCTATGGTGAAAAGTTTCTTGACGGAGCCTGTGAATCAGAAACTGGTTTCTTTTGTTTATTTCATTAAGCAAAAATGTTTTTTCTCTAATTTCTTTATAGATGCTTTCTGATTGATTATTTGCATGTAAAATTTCTAATTCTTTTATTCTTTCTTCCAGTTGGACTTCTTTTTCTCTGTCCTTTTTTTTATGTACTGAATATGATATAATTTTTCCCCGTAAAACTACTTTCCATGTTTCCCAGAGCAGTGATGCTGACGACTCTGGAGAGTCATTTATTTCAAGGAAGGATGTCTACTCTCTCTTGAAGTAGCTGTCAAATTCTGGATCTTTCAAGAGTGATGTATTAAAACGCCATCTGGTGGGGTGCTTTGGTATTGCCGATAGATTCCATGTGAGAGTTACTGGAGAGTGGTCACTAATAATGATCGGATGTATTTTGGTTTCTAAGATATTTGGTATGATTGACTTACTGGTTAGAAAGAAATGAAATTATTTCTACCAAAGAGTCCTCGATCTTGATCATTCTATACATTCTCATTGACTGCTTTTTTTTATGTTACATCAGCCAGACAGTTGTCCATAATTGACCCATTGAAAATAATTCTGGCCAAAGTTTTTTATTAACAATATAAACAAATATAAATTCTGCCAAAGAGTCCTCGATCTTGATCTTTCTAAACATTCTCATTGACTGCTTTTGATGTTAAACCAGCCTAATAATTATTCATATTTGACCTGCTGGAAATAGTTCTGGCCAAGAGCCCTCGATATTGAACTTTCTAAACATTCCCATTGGCAACTTCTGATGTTACGTCAGCCAGCCTGTATTTGACCTGCTGAAAATATTTCTTCCAAAGAGTCCTCGATCTTAATATTTCTTTACATTCTCTTTGACTCCTTTTGATGTTACATCAGCCAGACAGTTGTCCATATTTGACCCATTGAAAATAATTCTGGCCAATGGGTCCTCAAAAGTATTTTTTTTAACAATTATTTGTTAATTATATTCTATATTAAATATATAAATTGTTAAAATATTCTATATTTGACCTGCTGAATAAAAATCTGCCAAAGAGTCCTCGATCTTGATCTTCCATTGACTGCTTTTTTTGATGTTACATCAGCCAGAAAGTTGTTCATATTTGACTCATCTGAATTAATGAATTAATTTATGGCCAAAGGGTCCTAAGAAGTTTTTTTTAACAATATAAACAGATTTTTTTATTGTTTTTATTTTTTAACAATATAATCTTACAGACTCCTTCTGGTGTTAAAATATTCTATATTTGACCTGATGAAATTATTTCTACCAAAAAGTCCTTAATCTTAATCTTTCTATACATTCTCATTGACTGCTTTTTTTATGTTACATCACATATGGACAGTTTATCCATATTTGATTCATGGAAAATAATTCTGGCCAAAGGTCCTCAAAAGGTTTTTTTTTTAACAAAATAAAAATTCACAGATTTTTTTATTGTTTTATTTTTAACAATATAAACTCACAGATTCTGATGTTTAAATATTCCATATTTGACCTGATGAAATTAGTTCTACCAAATAGTTCTTAATCTTTCTAAACATTCTCATTGACTCCTTTTGATGTTACAGCCAGACAGTTTGTTGAGACTCAGGAGGCGGAGACAGATCCATATGCAACAATTTATTAATATAGCAAAAGTAGTAAAGGCAGCAGGCTGAATCGAAGTGCACCAGGCGTGAGTTCGGGGCTGGCAGAAGGCATACAGGTCAGAGACAGGCAGAAGTTCGGGGCTGGCGGCGAGTATCAGAGTCAGAGACAGGCAGAAGTTCGGGGCTGGCGGCGAGTATCAGAGTCAGGTCACAGGCAGAGTTCACGAGGCAGGCTGCACACAATCAGTGAGAAGGTTTGAGCAAAGGTTCAATATAACAAGGCAACTGGCTGGGTATTTTCAAAAGACGCTCAGACATGCAACACAGAAGTGAGACAATACTTCGCAATGGACGCCGAGATGACAAGCTAGATATATGTTTGAACTCAGAGTAAATTACTAACAGGTGGAGTGTGATCAGAGCGTCAATGATGCATACTAGGAGGAGTGTGCATAATTAGTATTCAGGAGAAGGTGCTCGAGACTGAGTACTGGGAATCTCACTAGACGCCGTAACAGAGCCCCCCCCCTGGGCGCGACTCCTGGCGCGAGGAAACTGACGGCGGCGGGGTCTGCCACGGGGACGGGGAGCAGGCTTGTCTGGGTGTTCACGATGGAAGTCTTAAACTAGAAGGGGGTCCAGAATGTCTCTCGAGTTCACCCAAGAACGTTCCTCAGGGCCAAAGCCCTCCCAGTCTACAAGATACTGCAAATGTCCTCCACGCCGTCTAGAGTCCAGCAGATGGCGCACGCGTTACACTTCTTCGCCCTCTACAAGGATGGGTTGAGAAGCAAGACCTTCAGACTCCACATTCCTGGTTTCAGAGGGAGCAGTGGCCGGTTTCAACAGTGAGACGTGGAACGTGGGAGAGATGCGGAGGTGATTGGGCAGGGCAAGGCGGAAGGACACTGGAGTGATTTGACGAATTATCTTGTAGGGACCCATATACTTGGGACTGAGCTTCTTACATGGCAGATTGAGCCGGAGGTCCCGGGTGGAAAGCCACACCCACTGGCCTGGTTGATAGATGGGACCGGTGCGGCGGTGGCGATCTGCCTGTCTCTTACTGCGGTTCACAGCACTTAGAAGGTGTGTGTGAGCCAGGTTCCAAGTTTCCTCACTGCGTTTCAGCCAGTCATCCACAGCAGGTACATTAGACGGCTCGCCGGACCAGGGGAACAAGGGTGGCTGGAAGCCCAGAATGCATTTGAAAGGGGTGAGACCCGTGGAGTGTTTGCGAATAGAATTCTGAGCATATTCAGCCCACATTAGATACCGGCTCCAATCCTCCTGATGAAGGTGACAGTATGACCGCAGAAAACGGATGATCTCCTGATTCAGCCGCTCAGCTTGGCCGTTGGCCTGAGGATGGTACCCAGACGTGAGGCTGACATTCACTTGTAGCATCCGGAAAAAGGCTGCCCAGACACGAGAGGTAAATTGTGGTCCCCTGTCGGAAACAATATCATCAGGTAGACCATAGAACCGAAAGACTAGATTACAGAGATGTTCAGCGGTTTGCAAAGCGGTAGGCAGTTTAGGAAGGGGAATCAGTCGGCAGGCTTTGGAGAATCGATCTATTACAGTGAGAATAGTCGTGTGACCATCAGAGGGTGGCAGATCCGTGACGAAGTCAATCGCAATGTGTGACCATGGACGTTGAGGTACTGGTAAGGGTTGAAGGAGGCCGGCAGGTAAGAGATGCGATGACTTCTGTGTATTGCAGTTGTGGCATTGCTGAATGAATTTTGTAGTGTCCTGGAGTAGCGTGGGCCACCAGTAGCGGTTCTGGAGGAGATGAATAGTGGCAGTGATACCTGGGTGCCCAGAGCTGGGCAGAGCATGAACGTGTTTCAACACCTCTTCACGGAGTGATTCTGGCACGTATATTTTTCCGGAAGGACAATTTGACGGAATCTCAGCGTTGGTGTTGGCTTGCTCTAGCTCAGTTTCGATGTCCCACTGAATGGGACCAAGAACCAGATCGGGACAGAGAATGTTCTCAGGAGCTTGACTGGAGACCTCAGAGTCGTACTGACGGGACAGGGAGTCTGCCTTAGTATTCTTAGACCCAGGGCGGTAGGTTACAGTGAACTGGAAACGCGAGAAGAACACTGACCACCTGGCCTGGCGTGGGTTCAATCTCTTAGCCGTGCGAAGATACTCAAGGTTCTTGTGATCAGTGTAGACAACAAACGGTTGAGAAGCTCCCTCAAGCCAATGTCGCCACTCCTCGAATGCTGACTTCATTGCCAGTAGCTCACGGTCTCCGACGTCGTAATTCCGTTCCGCAGAGTTCAACTTCCTGGAGTAGAATGCACAGGGGAACAGCTTAGCAGGATTACCTTGACGCTGAGAGAGAACGGCGTTGGAGGCATTGGAGGCATCTACTTCGACCACGAATGGCAGTTCAGGATTAGGATGATGCAGGATCGGAGCTGTGGTGAAGTGACACTTGAGTTGGTAGAAGGCTTGCGTAGCGCTCTCGTTCCAGGGGAGCCGAGTGGTTCCTTTCCGCACCAGAGCTGTCAGAGGTCCTGCCACTGAGCTGAATCCCCGAATGAACCGCCGGTAAAAGTTAGCAAACCCCAGGAAGCGCTGCAGTTCCTTAAGAGTAGTAGGTTGGGGCCAGTCCACCACCGCCCTGACTTTGCCCTCATCCATGGCCACGCCCTCGGGGCTGATCACATAGCCCAGGAAAGCAGTTGCGGTTTGATGGAAGTCACATTTTTCAAACTTGGCATAAAGCTGGAACTGAATGAGTCTTTGAAGCACAGCTTGTACGTGCTGTACATGGTCCTCAAAGGTATCTGAGTAAACCAGAATATCATCGATGTAGACGATCACGCAGCGCTGAAGCATGTCTCGGAATACGTCGTTGATGAAGGACTGGAAAACCGCTGGACTATTAGAAAGCCCGAAGGGCATAACCAGATATTCATAATGGCCAGTGCTTGTAGAGAAAGCCGTCTCCCACTCATCTCCCTCTCTTATACGAACCAGGTTATAAGCGGAGCGTAAGTCCAGTTTGGTGTAGAATTTTGCGGTGCGAAGTAGCTCAAGAGCGGCAGGAACCAGTGGTAGGGGATAACGAAATTTCACTGTGCAGTCGTTGAGGGCTCTGTAATCGATACATGGACGTAACCCACCATCCTTTTTCTTGACAAAGAAGAAGCCAGCTGACATAGGAGAGGTGGATGGACGAATGAATCCTTTGGCCAGTTCTTCCTCTATGTATTTCTCCAATAGTTTCTGTCTCGGGCTGAGAAAGGGGGAAAATGCGTCCCCTGGACGGTATGGAACCTGGGATGAGATCGATGGCACAGTCGTACTCCCGATGAGGAGGTAACTGGCTAGCTTTGGCTTTACTGAAGGCTTCAGCCAGGTCACGATATTCAACAGGCAGACTGGAGAGAGCGGAATTTTCACTGGACTCTGAGATGCTTCGGACTGGCAGCGGTTTAATGGGGCTTAGGCACTTAGAAAAGCAATCTTCACCCCAGCGGATAATTTGACCCGTAGACCATTGCAGGTGAGGATTATGATTTCTTAGCCAGGGTAGACCCAGTATGACAGGAGTGTGAGGAGCAGACAGAACGTAGAAATGAATATTCTCACAGTGTAATAGTCCTGTGCGCATCTGTAGCTCTTGCGTCATGTGAGTAATTCGCCCCGTGCCAAGGGGCCGTCCGTCAACCGCTTCGACTGTGAGAGGAGAAGTGCAGGGGATTAGAGCTATCTTGTGCCGCTTAGCAAAGTCTTGTGACATAAAATTCCCAGCCGCCCCAGAATCAATTAATGCCGACGTAGAGAAAGACTGATCATTCTTAGTAAATTTCAGAGGTACAGAGACACAAGAGAGAGGATTCAGACTATCAAGAGTTAAACTCACCGTTGCCTTTTCCTTGCGAGTAGATAGTTGAGGACAATGTAGTCGAAAATGACCGGTTCCTCCACAATACATGCACAGTTTCAAGGTCCTCCGACGTTCACGTTCCTCCTCTGTTAACCGGGAAGTGTTAATTTGCATAGGTTCACCGGCTTCCGTGACCACGGGACTCGGAGACGTTGGGGTGAATACTTTGCGTGAGAGCGTCGAGGATCGGATGCTGGCTCGGCGCGAGCGAATGAGATTATCAATCTGTATGGAGAGATGGATAAACTGGTCCAGATTCCTTCCCTCATCGCGGCAGGCCAGTTCAGCTTGAAGTTCGTGGTTGAGTCCCCGTCGGTAGACCACCTTAAGAGCATTATCGGTCCAGTCGGTCTGCGCTGCGAGTGTACGAAACTTGAGTGCGTACTCCGAAACTTGAGTGCGTACTCCGAAGCGGGAATCCGTCCCTGAGTGAACTCCAGTAAACGATCCTCCGCTCCTTTTCCCTCTACAGCGTGCTCAAATACGGCTTTAAAGCGTTCCAGGAATTTGTCGTACGAAGCGAAAGCTGATCCATCCGTTCTCCAGACCGAGGTCATCCATTCCAGTGCACGTCCGGTGAGTAATGAACAGATGAATATGATCTTATCCATGTCTGTACCGTGCTGAGCGGTCTGCCGGGCGAGATACAGAGAGCATTGAAGTAAAAAACCTTTACATTTTCCTGGGTCTCCTTCATACTTTTCTGGGAGTGAGAGGCGAGTGATGAAGCTTGAGGATTCGGACGGCAGAACAGGTGCTGGAGCAGGCACGGCGTGCGCTGAGGATTCTACCGTGGATTTTTGCATGCTCTGAACTGCTTTCACTAATTCCTCCGTCACTGCAGTTAGACGAGACAACTGATGATGATGTGAAGTAAGTTGAGAGGCTTGTGCGGAGAAAGCGGCTGACCAGGCAGACATCGTTGCTGGATCTTCGCTTGGCGAAGTATTCTGTTGAGTCTCAGGAGGCGGAGACAGATCCATATGCAACAATTTATTAATATAGCAAAAGTAGTAAAGGCAGCAGGCTGAATCGAAGTGCACCAGGCGTGAGTTCGGGGCTGGCAGAAGGCATACAGGTCAGAGACAGGCAGAAGTTCGGGGCTGGCGGCGAGTATCAGAGTCAGAGACAGGCAGAAGTTCGGGGCTGGCGGCGAGTATCAGAGTCAGGTCACAGGCAGAGTTCACGAGGCAGGCTGCACACAATCAGAGAGAAGGTTTGAGCAAAGGTTCAATATAACAAGGCAACTGGCTGGGTATTTTCAAAAGACGCTCAGACATGCAACACAGAAGTGAGACAATACTTCGCAATGGACGCCGAGATGACAAGCTAGATATATGTTTGAACTCCGAGTAAATTACTAACAGGTGGAAGGTGATCAGAGCGTCAATGATGCATACTAGGAGGAGTGTGCATAATTAGTATTCAGGAGAAGGTGCTCGAGACTGAGTACTGGGAATCTCACTAGACGCCGTAACACAGTTGTCCATGTGTGACCCATTGAAAACAATTCTGGCCAAAGGGTCCTCAAAAATATTTTGTTAACAATATAAACTTCTCTTCTTTTTTTTTTACAATATAAACTCACAGATTATTATTAATATTATTATTTTTACAATATAAACTCAGAGACTCCTTCTGATGTTAAAGTATTCTATATTTGACCTCCTGAAAACAATTCTGCCAAAGAGTCCTCTATCTTGATCTTTCTATACATTCTCATTGATTGCTTTTGATGTTACATCAGCCAGACATATTTGACCTGCTGAAAATAGTTCTGGCCAAAGAGCCCTCGATATTGAACTTTCTAAACATTCCCATTGGCAACTTCTAATGTTACGTCAGCCAGCCTGTATTTGATCTGATGAAATTATTTCTGCCAAAGAGATCTTTTTATATATATAAAATTTATTATTTATTTATTTATTTTTATTATTATTATTATTATTATTTTTTTTTACAATTTAAACTCACAGGCTCCTTCTGATGTTGAAATATTCTATATTTGACACGCTGAAAAAATTCTGCCAAAGAGTCGGTGATCTTAATCTTTCTTTACATTCTCATTGACTGCTTTTTTTGATGTTACATCAGCCAGACAGTTGTCCATATTTGACCCATTGAAAATAATTCTGGCCAAAGGGTCATCAAAAGTTTTTTTTTTTTTTTTTTTTTTTTATAACATAAACTCACTATATCAAGATTCGAAGACTCTTTGACAGAAATATTTTCAGCAAAAATATGGAATAATTTAACATCAGAAGGAGTCTCTATTGTAATTGTTTTTTTTACAATAGATAAAAAAATCTGGGACCCTTTTACAATGGGTCAAATACCTTTGAAAAAGAAAAAGAAAATTCTTTGAGTTTATGTTGTTTAAAAACTCCTTTTGAGGACTCTTTGGCCAGAATTATTTTCAATTGGTCAAATATGGACAACTGTTGGACTGATGTAACATCAAAAGGAGTCTATGAGAATGCAAAGCAGGTCATATATAGAATTTTTTTAACATCAGGAGTCTATGAGTTTATATTGTTAAAAATAAAACAATACAAAAAAATCTGTGAGTTTATCATGTTAAAAAAAACTTTTAGGACCCTTTGGCAAGAATTATTTTCGATGGGTCCAATATGGACAACTCTGTCTGATTTAACATCAAAAGCAGTCAATGAGAATGTATAAAAAGATCAAGATCGAGGACTCTGGCAGAATTTTTTTTTTTAGGTCAAATATAGAATACAATAACATCAGAAGGAGTCTGTGAGTTTATATATATATATATATATATATATATATATATATATATATATATATATAATATATATATATATATATATATATATATAATATATATATATATATATATATATATATTAATATGTGTTTATATTGTTAAAAAAAAAAACTTTTGAAGACCCATTGGCCAGAATTATTTCCAGTGGGTCAAATATGGACAACTGTCTGGCTGATGAAAATGAGTCAATGAGAATGTATAGAAAGATCAAGGACTCTTTGGTAGAAATAATTTCATCAGGTCAAATATGGCATATTTTAAAGTCCCCATGAAATCAAAATTGACCATACTTTGTTTGCCTAAATTGACCGTTTTGTGGTGAACAATTCATCCATGCAAGTCAATCCACACAAAATTTTTTTTTGGCTTCCTAATCTTTAATCAAATTCTGAAAATGCCCCTCCCCTCTGCACTGGAGGACCTTGCCCGATGACGTAGGCTTGACGGTTTAGGTGTCTGCTTAACATCCGTAATCACGCCCCTCCAACTGACAGTAGACAGGCACACAGCGTGTGAAAGGAGAGATGGCGAGGAGGTGCATTTTTCTAGATCCAATCAGGTGCTAGTTGGAAAAAAAAGCCACGCTCACTATTTTGCCTCATTTAGTATTCCGTTTCTCTCGGAAATACGTCACAGCACTGGAGAAAAGTCGTTTGCAACTTCCGGTTCACGGGGACTTTACAGTTTTTCTCAATTGCTAAAACACAATTTCTGAAACCTTGCTCCATTTTCTTAAAACATTAAACACAAAACCTCATCTTCAAGCACTATTTACAAAACCTCTGACTCCTCTTGCAAAATGAAACTTTCGCCTCAAAACAGTTTTACCCGTGTTCAAAATAAAACACTGCTCTCAAAACAGTTTTACTTGTGTTCAAAATCAAACACTGCTCTCAAAACAATTTACCTGTGTTCAAAATCAAACACTACTCTCAAAACAATTGTACCTGTGTTCAAAATCAAACACTGCTCTCAAAACAATTTTACCTGTGTTCAAAATCAAACAATGATCTCAAATCATAAACAAAGTGATCAAAATGCTATACACTATCAAGCAATCAGTAAACAATACACCAAAAAATTTAAAACACATTGTTCAAAACATATAGTTCTCAGGGAGAACTACATTTTTAATCTCAAAACAAATTTCATATTTTTTCATTGTACAGTCTGCAGCAGTGCACTGTACTACAGTATACGATACTCAAAGGGGCACAAATGAAAGTAAACATGTGATCAATGTGCTTCTTGTCTTTGGCCTGGGTCAGTCCATGGACAAGAACATGGTCTATGACTGTTGCTCGAATTTCATCAGATATTTCCACTCTTTGTCTTCCTCTTCCTCCTCCTTCTCCTCTTCCTTGCCCCCTCCTCCTCCTCTTCCTCCTCTTCTTCTTCCTCTTTCTTGTCCTCCTCCTCTTCCTCCTCCTCCTCTTCCTCATCTTCCTATTCCTCCTTTTCCCTTTCCTCCTCTTCCTCCTCTTTCTTGCCCTCCTCCTCCTCTTTCTTGCCCTCCTCCTCTTCCTCCTCCTCTTCCTCTTCCTCTTTCTTGCCCTCCTCCTCGTCGCCCACTTCGCATACGCACTCGTCCTCGTCCTCTCACATTGTGTTCTATCCATTCTCAGACTTTCTCCTCCCCACCTTCAACAACCTGTTTGCTCTCTGAACTGGCTTGGTTGTGTCACAACATTTGAAACAGGTTGAATCAGTTTTGAGTGGTTGTGTTCAATCAAATGACATGTGTTCTCTATTTGTATTTGATTTTTGCCACTTGTGTTTAACAGTATGGATGACATGTGCATTAGAGTGCAGAATGTGTTTTGAGAATGAGAATGTGTTCAGAGTTTTGCTGAAACGTCTAAGTGAGATCTGCAAATTGTGTTTTACCATGTGAAATTGTTTACGGTATTGACAACAGACTCCAAAATTAGCTAAATGAGTTCAGGCAACTGAGAACTTTGTTCAGCCAATTGATTTTAGTGTTTTAGCAATTGAGAAAAACTGTAACACCAGAAGGAGTCTGTGAGATAATTTTGTAAAAAAAAAAAAAGTAAAAAAAATCGTTTTATGTTGTTAAAAAAATCCTTTTGAGGACTCTTTGGCCAGAATTATTTTCATTGGGTCAAATACGGACAACTGTTTGACTGATGTAACATCAAAAGGAGTCTAGGAAAATGTATTGTAAGATCAAGACCGAGGACTCTTTGGAAGAAATATTATCAGCAGGTCAAATACAGGCTGGCTGACGTAACATTAAAAGTTGCCAATGGGAATATTTAGAAAGTTCAATATCGAGGGCTCTTTGGCCAGAACTATAAAAAGATCAAGATCGAAGACTCTTTGGCAGAAATATTTTCAGCAAAAATATGTAATAATCTAACATCAGGAGTCTGTGAGTTTATATACTTAAATTTTTATTTTTTTGTAAATAAAAAACTCGTTTATATTGTTAAAAAAAATTGAGGACCTTTTGGCCATAATTATTTTCAATGGGTCAAAAAGGGAACACTGTCTGGCTCATGTAACACTATTGTCAAGGAGTCAACGAGAATGTACAAAAGATTAAGATCGCGGACTTTTTGACAGAAATATTTTCAGCAGGTCAAATATGGAATACTTTAAAATCAGAAGGAGTCTGTGAGTTTAAATTGTAATAAATAAATAAATAAAATAATCTGTGAGTTCATATTGTTAAAAAAACTTTCGACGACTCTTTGGCAAGAATTATTATTAATGGGTCAAATGTGAAATACTTTTACATCTGAAGAAGTCTGTGAGATTATATTGTTAAAAAAAACTTGGAGTTTATATATTGTTAAAAAAAATTGAGAACCCTTTGGCCAGAATTATTTTCAACATTCACTTCGGAATGAGTTAGTTCTTGAATGCATTACAATGCAACAAAAAGCATAATGCTTAATGTCATTCTTCAATGCACAACGCTTGATCGTAAATGCAATACAATGCAACAGCAGATTGCATTGCAATCTCTGTAATGCACTATGGAATGAGTTAGTTATTAAATGTATTGCAATGCAACAAAGTGCATATTCTTATATGTTATTCTTCAATGCACAATGCTTGATCGCATGTGCAATGCATTGCAATAGCAGATTGCATTGCACATCTCTTCAATGCACTTCGGGATGAGTTAGTTCTTGCAATTCAATAAAAAGCATAATGCTTAGGCCTATATGTAATTATTAATGCACAACGCATTGCAATAGCAGATTGCATTGCAATATCTTCAAAGCACTTCGGAATAGTTCGTGAATGCACTGCACTGCAAATAAGTGTATTGCTTATATGTTATTCTTCATTGCACAACGCTTGTGCGTATAAAAGCAGATTGCACATCTCTTCAATGTACTTTGGAATGTGTTCGTTTTTGAATGCATTGCAATGCAACAAAAAACATAATCCTTATATGTCATTCTTCAATGCACAACGCTTGATCGTAAGAGCAATGGATTGCAATAGCAGAATGCATTGCAATCTCTTCAATGCACTTTTTAAATAGTTCGTGAATTCCAATGCACTGCAGGAGTCTGTGAACATTCATGTGTATATTGCTTATATGTTATTCTTCATTGCACAACGCTTGATCGCAAAGTGCAATGCATTGCGGTAGCAGATTCCATTGCAATCTCTTCAATGCACTTCGGAATAGTTCGTGAATGCATTGCACTGCAAATAAGTGTATATTGCTTATGTTATTCTTCATTGCACAAAGCTTGATCGTATGTGCAATGCATTGCAATAACAGATTGCATTGCACATCTCTTCAATGCACTACGGAATGAGTTAGTTATTGAATGCATTGCAATGCAACAAAGTGCATATTGCTTATATGTTATTCTTCATTGCACAATGCTTGATCGTATGTGCAATGCATTGCAATAGCACATTTAATTGCACATCTCTTCAGTGCACTAGGGAATGAGTTACTGTAGTTCTTGAATGCATTGCAATGCAACAAAAAGCATAATGCTTTTATGTCATTCTTTAATGCACGACGCTTGATCGTCAGTGCAATGCATTGCGATAGCAGATTGCATTGCAATCACTTCGGAATAGTTTGTGAATGCATTGCACTGCAAGTAAGTGCATATTGTTTACATGTTAATCTCCAATGCCAACGCTTGATCATGTGTAATGCAACAGCAGATTGGATTGCACATATCTTTAATGCACTACGGAATTATTTAGTTATTGAATGCATTCCAATGCAACAAAGTGCATATTGCTTATATGTTACGCTCCAACTAATCTTTCATTATTTCTAACTAATTTTTCTTTCTTTTTCTAACTAATGTTTCTTTCTTTCTTTCTTTCTAACTAATCTACCTTTCTTTCATTCTAACTAATATTTATTTTTTAACTAATCTATCTTTCTAAAGAATTCCTTATACTAATCTTTCTTTCTTAAATAATTTTTTCTAACTAATCTTTCTTTCTTTCTCTCTAACTAATCTTTTTTCTTTATAACTAATCTGTCTATCTTTCTTTCTTTATAACTAATTTTTCTTTCTTTATAACTAATCTATCTATCTTTCTGTCTAACTAATCTTTCTTTCTTTATAACTAAACTTTCTTTTTTTTCTTTCTAACTGAACTTTCTAACTTGTCTTTTCTTTCTTTCTTTCTTTCTTCTTTCTTTCTTTCTTTCTTTCTTTCTTTCTTTCTTTCTTTCTTTCTTTCTTTCTTTCTTTCTCTTCTTTCTTTCTTTCTTTCTTTCTGTCTAACCTTTCTTTCTTTCTTTCTTTCTTTCTTTCTTTCTTTCTTCTTTCTTTTCTTTCTTTCTTTCTTTCTTTCTTTCTTTCTTCTAACCAGTCTCTTTCTAAGTAATATTTCTTTCGTTCTTTCTTTCTAACTAATCTTTCTTTCTTTTTTTTTTCTTTCATTCATTCTTTCTAACAAATCTTTATTTCTAACAAATCTTTCTTTCTTTCTTTTTTCTTTTTTCTAACTAATCTTTCAATATTTTTTCTAACTAATCTTTATATCTAAATAATTTGTTTCCAACAAATCTTTATTCTAAAAAAATTCTTTTTTTCTAACTAATATTTCTTCCTTTCTAATTAATCTATTTATCTTTCTAATTAATATTCTTTCTAACTAATCTTTGTTTATTTGTTTGTTTGTTTGTTTTGTTTTTGTTTGTTTCTTTCTTTCTTTCTTTCTTTTCTTTCTTACTTTCTTTCTTTCTCTCTCACTAATCTATCTTTCCAACTAATCTTTCTTTCTTTCTTATCTATCTTTCTTTCTAACTAGTCTTCTTTCTAAATAGTATTTCTTTCTTTTCTTTCTTTCTTCTTTCTTTCTTTCTTTTTCTTTCTTTCTTTCTTTCTTTCTTTCTTTCTAACTAATCTTTCTTTTTTCTAACTAATCTTTCTGTCTGTTTTTCTTTCTAACTAATCTTTCTTTCTAATTAATTTCTTTCCAACTAATCTTTCATTGTTTCTAACTAATATTTCTTTATTTTTTCTAACTAATGTTTCTTCCTTTCTTTCATTCTAACTAATCTTTATTTTTTAACTAATCTATCTTTCTTTCAAACTAATCTTTCTTCCTTTCTTTCATTCTAACTAATCTTTCTTTTTAACTAATCTATCTATCTTTCTAAATAATTCTTTCTAACTAATCTTTCTTTCTTTCTCTTAACTAATCTTTTTCTTTATAACTAATCTGTCTATCTTTCTTTCTTTATAACTAATTTTTCTTTCTTTATAACTAATCTATCTATCTTTCTGTCTAACTAATCTTTCTTTCTTTCTTTATAACTAAACTTTTTTTTTTTTTTTCTAACTGAACTTTTTCTTTCTTCTTGTTTCTTTCTTCTTTCTTTCTTTCTTTCTTTCTTTCTTTCTTTCTTTCTTCTTTCTTTCTTTCTTTTCTTTCTTTCTTTCTTTCTTTCTTTCTTTCTTCTTTCTGTCTAACCTTTCTTCTTTCTTTCTTTCTTTCTTTCTTTCTTTCTAACTAGTCTCTTTCTAAGTAATATTTCTTTCGTTCTTTCTTTCTAACTAATCTTCTTTCTTTCTTTTCTTTCTTTCTTTCTTTCTTTCTTTCTTTTTCTTTCTTTCTCTTCTTTCTTTCTTTTTTTTCTTTCTTTCAACTAATCTTTCTTTTTTCAAACTAATCTTTCTGTCTGTCTTTCTTTCTAACTAATCTTTCTTTCTAATTAATTTCTTTCCAACTAATCTTTCATTGTTTCTAACTAATATTTCTTTATTTTTTCTAACTAATGTTTCTTTCTTTCTTTCAAACTAATCTTTCTTCCTTTCTTTCATTCTAACTAATCTTTCTTTTTAACTAATCTATCTTTCTTTCAAACTAATCTTTCTTCCTTTCTTTCACTCTAACTAATCTTTCTTTTTTAACTAATCTATCTATCTTTCTAACTAATCTTTCTTTCTCTCTAACTAATCTTTTTTCTTTATTACTAATCTATCTATCTTTCTTTCTTTCTAACTAATTTTTCTTTATAACTAATCTATCTATCTTTCTGTCTAACTAATTAGGGCCCAAGCCCTAAGGGCGAAGGCCCTATTGTTTTCCTAAGGATTATTTATTATTAGGGCCCAAGCCCAAAGGGCGAAGGCCCTATTGTTTTCCTAAGGATTATTTATTATTATTATTATTATTATTATTATTATTTTACTACCTTTTGGACACTTTTGGAGGCCTTAACATGCTCAAAAACTCCTGACACTTTGCACACATGTCAGAACCCGCGGCCATCAGGGCTGAAGATGGTACCCGGGCGTGGCAGGGGGGCTCGACAGCGCCCCCTGGAACGGGGTCCGAAAACATGGTCCATAAATCAAACACGCTTGCATGTAATAATATGAAACTCGGTACACATGTAGATCTCATCGTTTCATATATACTTCACACTCTTACTTTTTACCCCAGCCCAACAGGAAGTGGGCTATTTAGGGTTGTTGGTAAAACACACGCAAAGGAATTTGAAGTACTCCTCCTAGAGAATTCAAACACACGGCACGAAACTCGGTCAGCGTGAAGTCAAGACATTGAGGATGAAAGTTTGCGAGGGGATTTTTGATATCTCGAACGGTTTGGCCGTGGCGAGGAAACAAAATTATGGCGAGAAACGTGAAACAGGAAGTGTGTCATAACTTCAGCATACATTAACTGATCTTGATGAAACTTCAGTAGTGTGTTCGTTCTAAGAGCCTGATCATATGGATGTGACTATTGTGAGTCAAAGTTATAGCGCCACCAACTGGCAGCAGGAAGTGTGTCACTTTCAAAATGCTTTGAAATCACCCTCTTATTTTTACCCGATTTGCTTCAAACTTCATTTGTATAATGTAAATACACGGCAGATGAAGACCTGTGAATGGATTCTTGATATCTTTGAAACTGTTGCTGTGGCAATCCATCAAACTTTAATATTCTTTTTGGATTCTTTTGAGACTCTTAGCATGCCTGAAATTGCTTAAAATTGCATGAAACTCGACAGACAGATCACATTTATTAGCCAGGTGACATGTGCATAGTTTCAGAAACGGGCGTGGTGCAGGGACTCAGTAGCGCCACCTTTTGACAAAAGTGGGGGGGTTAGTTTCATCTAGAGTTACAAAAATCTGTATTTATATAGTTCTCCTCCAGCCAGACAACTTTCTAATTTACAGTCATTAGTAACAACCAAGAGGAAGTCAGATATTTTGGTTTGAATATGGTCATTTCTCTCTGAGCCTACGTCTCTGTGACTGCTGTCTGTGTGTGTGTGTCTGTGAGTGTGGGGAGGGGGAGGGGGAGTGGGGCTAGATTAACCATTTCACTGCTGTGTGGTTTGGCCTTCATTAAAAAAGAAAATAAATGTCTTAAGCCTTGTATTTTTTAAATACGTTTTTTTAATAAAGGCATATAACAGACATGCTGCATTTAAATTTTTTTAATAAAACATTGTTTTTTATGTTTTTCAAGCCATTTGATTTATGAGGACTTTTGAAATGTCCTCATAAACCACCCATAAGTTGTAATACCAGTGTAATACACGTCATTATACAAATTTGTGTCCTCATAAATCACATAAACCAACCCACACAAACCAACCCACACACACACACACACACACACACACACACACACACACACACACACACACACACACACACACACACACACACACACACACACACACACCAAATTGACGGTGGGTGGCAATGGTATATTTAAAAGTGCATAATTGTAATATCTGCAAGGCACCCCTAGTCCAATCTTATTAAATGTATGCTTCATCTTTCATTTTAATTTGTAAATTTGATCAATAAATTCAATTATTTAGAATAATAAGATACTATATGGCTGTTACCCTAGGTAGGGCTGATCAAATTACATCATTTACATTGAAAAATAACAATGCATTAAATGATGTTATGAGATTGTTTTAAATATGAGTCAATTAAAAATCGTTGGAAAGAATGATACTTTTAAACATAACACTGAACCGTCACTAGGTGTCGCCAGGCTACCGTCTTAATGAGCGAGTCATTGATTCATTCGTTCAAACGATTTGTTCGAACGACTGAGTCATTCATGAATGATACAGGTATGGATTGGTCATTGAATCTAGGGTTTGCGATGTCTACCAATTTGGCATCAGACGATGTGTACAGTGAAACGTCGCGATGGACGATGATATCGGAGGAGGGTCGGGGCTAACGTTTTAATTTTTCACTTAAGCAATAAGCCCCGCAAAGCCGTGTTTTACAGTGGATTTAGAACAGCTAAGGGGCGTAGGCACAACGCGGAGATATTTTCCTCTACATCTCATCAGCAATTTTGATTTCGGCACGCTCTGAGTGCAGCTGACCACTAGGAGCGAATGTACCTGATGTACAATGTACACGTGACAGAGCAGCCAGATCCAGACTGTGCTTTCGCGCTGTGGCTGGCGCTGAGCCAGAGACAGACGCGTTCAGTGCTTGTCATATTATATCACAACTATTCAGTGTTTTTAACCACATAATGTTTATTTTAGGTTTCAGACATTTAAATGCATATAACTTATAGCAAAACAATACATTTATAGTTTGTAAAATACACAATGGTGTCTATGGAAGCAGCCATAACAACCCATTCAAATATATTTGCCGACGGATTTTATTCATATCAGACACACAAGTGTAAGTAACTATAAAGTTAACTCTATTCTTCTACCAGTTCACCGGCCATGTATTTCGGGAGAAACTGTTTTTTAAACGACAAAACAAACTCACTTACACACATTTGAGAATCAGAATAGAAGATAGTTAATGACATGGTAACCAGGTTTGTTAATATTTATAAATAAAAGCGCTAACGTTACATGTCTATTTTGGCTGTGGTGAATCACGTGCCAAGCATGACGCGTCACCATGGAAACATGGGGGGGGGGGGGGGGATCGCGATGCTGGCTTAAACCAGTAGCACCTCATTGCAGTACACGAGATCCGGGGGGCGGAGTCGGATCCAGATTAAGGGGTGGGGTTGGGTAGGTTTAGGGGTGGGTTTAGGGATAAGGGGTGGAGCTGGGTAGGTTTAGGGGTGGGTTTAGGGATAAGGGGTGGAGCTGGGTAGGTTTAGGTATGTAAGGTGGGAGGAGTTGGATCTAGATCCGACTCCTCCCCGTGGATTTCATGTTCTGCAGTGAGGACCATCTCGCTTAAAGCAAAGAGGCACAAGAGGCGAAACTCTGATGCTTTTCTGGTAACAGCCACTAGGTGGCGCTTCGGGAGCGCGGCCGCCATTTTGGGATGAATATTCCAACGGGAGTTACTGGACAACAGCACAGATAACAGTTTTTTGAGGTAGTTTTTTCTTGCATTATAGAATATTTCCATTTTATGCAACTTTACACATTTACTATTATTATTAGTTACCAACTCCACTTGGCCTGAAATATATTTTGTACGTTTTAATCCCCTGGATCATGCTACAAACATGATGATCTTATGGAACATTATGCATTGCTGTGTCCGTTATCCTATAATTGCCACAATTTTGTACAGTGGCTGTGTGTTTTTGTTTACATAGTCTTGCTTTAACGGTCATTAATATACGATATAAGAAGTTTACTGTAAAGCTGTTTCTATTGCTGTTGTATAGGCCTAATAGTTGTACAAATAGAGAGTTTGTAGGCCTAATACTGTATACGTGTTGTTGTAGCCATTAAATAAGCGCATTTAGTTTCATATTTGTTCAAATATTATAATGTTTTTTTCCCCATATTGATTATGAAAAGTGAACAGCATGAGTATGATATCGGGAGACATGAAGTGGCTCATACATGATTTTGACTCATTAGCCTACGCTGTGTTTTGTAGAAAGCCTTTCTTTAAAATTAATTTCGTTTTGTATAAATTCTATTTCTAACAAATCTTTCTTTCTTTCTTTTTTCTTTCTTTCTAACTAATCTTTCAATATTTTTTCTAACTAATCTTTATATCTAAATAATTTGTTTCCAACAAATCTTTATTCTAAAAAAATTCTTTTTTTCTAACTAATATTTCTTCCTTTCTAATTAATCTATTTATCTTTCTAATTAATATTCTTTCTAACTAATCTTTGTTTATTTTGTTTGTTTGTTTGTTTGTTTGTTTGTTTGTTTGTTTCTTTCTTTCTTTCTTTCTTTCTTTCTTTCTTACTTTCTTTCTTTCTCTCTCACTAATCTATCTTTCCAACTAATCTTTCTTTCTTTCTTATCTATCTTTCTTTCTAACTAGTCTTCTTTCTAAATAGTATTTCTTTCTTTTCTTTCTTTCTTTCTTTCTTTCTTTCTTTCTTTCTTTCTTTCTTCTTTCTAACTAATCTTTCTTTTTTCTAACTAATCTTTCTGTCTGTTTTTCTTTCTAACTAATCTTTCTTTCTAATTAATTTCTTTCCAACTAATCTTTCATTGTTTCTAACTAATATTTCTTTATTTTTTCTAACTAATGTTTCTTCCTTTCTTTCATTCTAACTAATCTTTATTTTTTAACTAATCTATCTTTCTTTCAAACTAATCTTTCTTCCTTTCTTTCATTCTAACTAATCTTTCTTTTTAACTAATCTATCTATCTTTCTAAATAATTCTTTCTAACTAATCTTTCTTTCTTTCTCTCTAACTAATCTTTTTTCTTTATAACTAATCTGTCTATCTTTCTTTCTTTATAACTAATTTTTCTTTCTTTATAACTAATCTATCTATCTTTCTGTCTAACTAATCTTTCTTTCTTTCTTTATAACTAAACTTTTTTTTTTTTTTCTAACTGAACTTTCTTTCTAACTTGTCTTTCTTTCTTTCTTTCTTTCTTTCTTTCTTTCTTTCTTTCTTTCTTTCTTTCTTTCTTTCTTTCTTCTTTCTTTCTTTCTTTCTTTCTTTCTTTCTTTCTGTCTAACCTTTCTTTCTTTCTTTCTTTCTTTCTTTCTAACTAGTCTCTTTCTAAGTAATATTTCTTTCGTTCTTTCTTTCTAACTAATCTTTCTTTCTTTCTTTCTTTCTTTCTTTCTTTTCTTTCTTTCTTTCTTTCTTTCTTTCTTTCTTTCTTTTCTTAACTAATCTTTCTTTTTTCAAACTAATCTTTCTGTCTGTCTTTCTTTCTAACTAATCTTTCTTTCTAATTAATTTCTTTCCAACTAATCTTTCATTGTTTCTAACTAATATTTCTTTATTTTTTCTAACTAATGTTTCTTTCTTTCTTTCAAACTAATCTTTCTTCCTTTCTTTCATTCTAACTAATCTTTCTTTTTAACTAATCTATCTTTCTTTCAAACTAATCTTTCTTCCTTTCTTTACTCTAACTAATCTTTCTTTTTTAACTAATCTATCTATCTTTCTAACTAATCTTTCTTTCTCTCTAACTAATCTTTTTTCTTTATTACTAATCTATCTATCTTTCTTTCTTTCTAACTAATTTTTCTTTATAACTAATCTATCTATCTTTCTGTCTAACTAATTAGGGCCCAAGCCCTAAGGGCGAAGGCCCTATTGTTTTCCTAAGGATTATTTATTATTAGGGCCCAAGCCCAAAGGGCGAAGGCCCTATTGTTTTCCTAAGGATTATTTATTATTATTATTATTATTATTATTATTTTTACTACCTTTTGGACACTTTTGGAGGCCTTAACATGCTCAAAAACTCCTGACACTTTGCACACATGTCAGAACCCGCGGCCATCAGGGCTGAAGATGGTACCCGGGCGTGGCAGGGGGGCTCGACAGCGCCCCCTGGAACGGGGTCCGAAAACATGGTCCATAAATCAAACACGCTTGCATGTAATAATATGAAACTCGGTACACATGTAGATCTCATCGTTTCATATATACTTCACACTCTTACTTTTTACCCCAGCCCAACAGGAAGTGGGCTATTTAGGGTTGTTGGTAAAACACACGCAAAGGAATTTGAAGTACTCCTCCTAGAGAATTCAAACACACGGCACGAAACTCGGTCAGCGTGAAGTCAAGACATTGAGGATGAAAGTTTGCGAGGGGATTTTTGATATCTCGAACGGTTTGGCCGTGGCGAGGAAACAAAATTATGGCGAGAAACGTGAAACAGGAAGTGTGTCATAACTTCAGCATACATTAACTGATCTTGATGAAACTTCAGTAGTGTGTTCGTTCTAAGAGCCCGATCATATGGATGTGACTATTGTGAGTCAAAGTTATAGCGCCACCAACTGGCAGCAGGAAGTGTGTCACTTTCAAAATGCTTTGAAATCACCCTCTTATTTTTACCCGATTTGCTTCAAACTTCATTTGTATAATGTAAATACACGGCAGATGAAGACCTGTGAATGGATTCTTGATATCTTTGAAACTGTTGCTGTGGCAATCCATCAAACTTTAATATTCTTTTTGGATGCTTTTGAGACTCTTAGCATGCCTGAAATTGCTTAAAATTGCATGAAACTCGACAGACAGATCACATTTATTAGCCAGGTGACATGTGCATAGTTTCAGAAACGGGCGTGGTGCAGGGACTCAGTAGCGCCACCTTTTGACAAAAGTGGGGGGGTTAGTTTCATCTAGAGTTACAAAAATCTGTATTTATATAGTTCTCCTCCAGCCAGACAACTTTCTAATTTACAGTCATTAGTAACAACCAAGAGGAAGTCAGATATTTTGGTTTGAATATGGTCATTTCTCTCTGAGCCTACGTCTCTGTGACTGCTGTCTGTGTGTGTGTGTCTGTGAGTGTGGGGAGGGGGAGGGGGAGTGGGGCTAGATTAACCATTTCACTGCTGTGTGGTTTGGCCTTCATTAAAAAGAAAATAAATGTCTTAAGCCTTGTATTTTTTAAATACGTTTTTTTAATAAAGGCATATAACAGACATGCTGCATTTAAATTTTTTTAATAAAACATTGTTTTTTATGTTTTTCAAGCCATTTGATTTATGAGGACTTTTGAAATGTCCTCATAAACCACCCATAAGTTGTAATACCAGTGTAATACACGTCATTATACAAATTTGTGTCCTCATAAATCACATAAACCAACCCACACAAACCAACCCACACACACACACACACACACACACACACACACACACACACACACACACACACACACATACACACACACACACACACACACACACACCAAATTGACGGTGGGTGGCAATGGTATATTTAAAAGTGCATAATTGTAATATCTGCAAGGCACCCCTAGTCCAATCTTATTAAATGTATGCTTCATCTTTCATTTTAATTTGTAAATTTGATCAATAAATTCAATTATTTAGAATAATAAGATACTATATGGCTGTTACCCTAGGTAGGGCTGATCAAATTACATCATTTACATTGAAAAATAACAATGCATTAAATGATGTTATGAGATTGTTTTAAATATGAGTCAATTAAAAATCGTTGGAAAGAATGATACTTTTAAACATAACACTGAACCGTCACTAGGTGTCGCCAGGCTACCGTCTTAATGAGCGAGTCATTGATTCATTCGTTCAAACGATTTGTTCGAACGACTGAGTCATTCATGAATGATACAGGTATGGATTGGTCATTGAATCTAGGGTTTGCGATGTCTACCAATTTGGCATCAGACGATGTGTACAGTGAAACGTCGCGATGGACGATGATATCGGAGGAGGGTCGGGGCTAACGTTTTAATTTTTCACTTAAGCAATAAGCCCCGCAAAGCCGTGTTTTACAGTGGATTTAGAACAGCTAAGGGGCGTAGGCACAACGCGGAGATATTTTCCTCTACATCTCATCAGCAATTTTGATTTCGGCACGCTCTGAGTGCAGCTGACCACTAGGAGCGAATGTACCTGATGTACAATGTACACGTGACAGAGCAGCCAGATCCAGACTCTGCTTTCGCGCTGTGGCTGGCGCTGAGCCAGAGACAGACGCGTTCAGTGCTTGTCATATTATATCACAACTATTCAGTGTTTTTAACCACATAATGTTTATTTTAGGTTTCAGACATTTAAATGCATATAACTTATAGCAAAACAATACATTTATAGTTTGTAAAATACACAATGGTGTCTATGGAAGCAGCCATAACAACCCATTCAAATATATTTGCCGACGGATTTTATTCATATCAGACACACAAGTGTAAGTAACTATAAAGTTAACTCTATTCTTCTACCAGTTCACCGGCCATGTATTTCGGGAGAAACTGTTTTTTAAACGACAAAACAAACTCACTTACACACATTTGAGAATCAGAATAGAAGATAGTTAATGACATGGTAACCAGGTTTGTTAATATTTATAAATAAAAGCGCTAACGTTACATGTCTATTTTGGCTGTGGTGAATCACGTGCCAAGCATGACGCGTCACCATGGAAACATGGGGGGGGGGGGGGGGATCGCGATGCTGGCTTAAACCAGTAGCACCTCATTGCAGTACACGAGATCCGGGGGGCGGAGTCGGATCCAGATTAAGGGGTGGGGTTGGGTAGGTTTAGGGGTGGGTTTAGGGATAAGGGGTGGAGCTGGGTAGGTTTAGGGGTGGGTTTAGGGATAAGGGGTGGAGCTGGGTAGGTTTAGGTATGTAAGGTGGGAGGAGTTGGATCTAGATCCGACTCCTCCCCGTGGATTTCATGTTCTGCAGTGAGGACCATCTCGCTTAAAGCAAAGAGGCACAAGAGGCGAAACTCTGATGCTTTTCTGGTAACAGCCACTAGGTGGCGCTTCGGGAGCGCGGCCGCCATTTTGGGATGAATATTCCAACGGGAGTTACTGGACAACAGCACAGATAACAGTTTTTTGAGGTAGTTTTTTCTTGCATTATAGAATATTTCCATTTTATGCAACTTTACACATTTACTATTATTATTAGTTACCAACTCCACTTGGCCTGAAATATATTTTGTACGTTTTAATCCCCTGGATCATGCTACAAACATGATGATCTTATGGAACATTATGCATTGCTGTGTCCGTTATCCTATAATTGCCACAATTTTGTACAGTGGCTGTGTGTTTTTGTTTACATAGTCTTGCTTTAACGGTCATTAATATACGATATAAGAAGTTTACTGTAAAGCTGTTTCTATTGCTGTTGTATAGGCCTAATAGTTGTACAAATAGAGAGTTTGTAGGCCTAATACTGTATACGTGTTGTTGTAGCCATTAAATAAGCGCATTTAGTTTCATATTTGTTCAAATATTATAATGTTTTTTTCCCCATATTGATTATGAAAAGTGAACAGCATGAGTATGATATCGGGAGACATGAAGTGGCTCATACATGATTTTGACTCATTAGCCTACGCTGTGTTTTGTAGAAAGCCTTTCTTTAAAATTAATTTCGTTTTGTATAAATTCTATCTTATTTTTATTTTTTTTTAAATTTAATCGGCTGGATTTAATAAATGGCAAATATAGCAGACATAATCATGACATCCGGCGCCGGCGCTCGTCTTGAGCGAATCTCATCATAAATTAACCGAAATATGCCTCAGACATGAGAAATATAGAAAGCTTGCAACTAAATATTTAAACGAAACTATTCCAAACGAAAAGAAATAGGCTACTCTCTGATTATGTTGCACACTCACATTATGTATGTCGAAATAACGAGATATTATGTTGAAATAACATTATAAATAATACATCTTTAAATATATTTGATTGAATGCTGAATGTTGTTCTTATTCAATTTAGTAAAATTAAAACTTTAGTTGTGATAATTAAAATGATTGAATATTAAATATCGAAGTTTTGCTCATTTAATAATAGTAGCACAATATAGGCTATAAGTGCGCAGCTCCCCCTGTCAATGATCTAGCACCCCCTCGGCACCTGTGTTAAAAAATCTGGCGCTGCCTCCTCTTTTTACATAATTATTTCAACCTAAAAATGACCTCTGCACTGGGCTAAATATATGGCTTTCACCCCAAAATGGCGGAAGCGTAGCGCTGCTGCTGGGCGCTGGTGTTGCAATGGAACGTTCTATTGGCTTTCACTTCTTGTAAATATACGTTCTTTGCTTAAAGTCCCCATGAACCGGAAGTTGCAAACGGCTTTTCTCCAGTGCTGTGACGTATTTCCGAGAGAAACGGAATACTTATGAGGCAAAATAGTGAGCGTGGCTTTTTTTTTCCAACTAGCACCTGATTGGATCTAGAAAAATGCACCTCCTCGCCATCTCTCCTTTCACACGCTGTGTGCTTGTCTACTGTCAGTTGGAGGGGCGTGATTACGGATGTTAAGCAGACACCCAAACCATCAAGCCTACGTCATCGGGCAAGGTCCTCCAGTGCAGAGGGGAGGGGCATTTTCAGAATTTGATTAAAGATTACGAAGCCAAAAAATTTTTTTGTGTGGATTGACTTGCACGGATGAATTGTTCACCACAAAACGATCAATTTAGGCAAACAAAGTAAGTATGGTCAATTTTGATTTCATGGGGACTTTAACATCGTGATGTCTGTCAGCCATCACGATGGACGATGATATCGTCAATCTTTGAGTAAACCAATTTGTCCAAAATGCTGAATCATTCAGTAATGAGAAAACATGTTGCTGTGAGATGCGCAATGGTTCTGCTGTGATCTTTGTTTAACTATTTTCGCTGCTGAGACAGAAAAACCGTCAATATTGCATCTAAAATGTAAGTGACTTGACGTGTGTGTGTGTGTGTGTGTGTGTGTGTGTGTGTGTGTGTGTGTGTGTGTGTGTGTTACAGTGAAAAGAGTTTAACCCTTTAAGGCAGTGGATCTCAATCCTAGTCCTAGGGAGCCACTGCTCTGCATAGTTTGTATGTCTCCCTCATTTAACACACCTGATTCAGATCATCAGCTGGTTAGGAAAGAGCTTTATTAACTGAAGTGGGTGTGTCAGATAAAGGAGACATATAAAATGTGCAGAGCAGTGGCACCCTAGGACCAAGATTGAGAACCACTGCTTTAAGGCCTTGTCTTTTTTGGATATATCTTTTTTTTTTTTTTATGTGCATACAACCCATATATTTTAAATGTATTGTTTGCTTTAAATTAAATTAAGATTGTATGTTTGGTAATTGAACCTAAATAAATTTAAAATTAATGTGCTATATTTCAGATCAATATAATTGTTTTCTTTCATTTTAATCAACACTAACTTTATTCTCTATCTGTATTATAAATAACTTATTTCTGCATAAATTAAAAAATCCCCAATAATCCAGACCAACCAGAGCGCACTAATTCTACAACATCATCAGTGCTGAAGCGGAACTACCAGAGCCGTTCGGCAGATAGCGAGCAGATATTTTGTGTCACGTCGTGCACAATAACCCTATAGCTGCGAGCAGACGATTACGGGCCCAAGCCGGTGGCACCGCAACCCTGTTTTCCTAAGGATTATTTATTATTATTATTATTATTAGGGCCAAGCCCTAAGGGCGAAGGCCCTATTGTTTTCCTAAGGATTATTTATTATTCTTCTTCTTCTTCTTCTAATTATTTTTTTACTACCTTTTGGACACTTTTGGAGGCCTTAACATGCTCAAAAACTCCTGAAACTTTGCACACATGTCAGAACCCGCGGCCATCAGGGCCGGGCTGAAGATGGTACCCGGGCGTGGCAGGGGGGCTCGACAGCGCCCCCTGGAACGGGGTCCGAAAACATGGTCCATAAATCAAACACGCTTGCATGTAATAATATGAAACTCGGTACACATGTAGATCTCATCGTTTCATATATACTTCGCACTCTAACTTTTTACCCCAGCCCAACAGGAAGTCGGCTATTTAGGGTTGTTTGGAAAACGCATGCAATGGAATGTGAAACACTCCTCCTAGAGAATTCAAACACACGGCACGAAACTCGGTCAGCGTGAAGTCAAGACATTGAGGATGAAAGTTTGCGAGGGGATTTTTGATATCTCGAACGGTTTGGCCGTGGCGAGGAAACGAAATTATGGCGGAGAAACGTGAAACAGGAAGTGTGTCATAACTACTGCATACATTAACTAATCTTGATGAAACTTCAGCAGTGTGTTCGTTGTAAGAGCCCGATCACATGGATGTGACTATTGTGAGTCAAAGTTATAGCGCCACCAACTGGCAGCAGGAAGTGTGTCACTTTCAAAATGCTTTTAAATCACCCTCTTATTTTTACCCGATTTGCTTCAAACTTCATGTGCATAATGTAGACACATGCCAGATGTAGACCTGTGAAAGGATTATTGATATCTTAGACACTGTTGCCATGGCAATGCATCAAACATTAATATTCCTTTTTTTAAGCTTTTTCATGCTTTTTTATGCTTTCGGGCACTTTTGGGGTTCTTAACGTGCTCGAAAACTCTTGAAACTTTGCACACAGGACAAAACCCGCGGCCATCAGGGCCAGGCTGAAGCTGGTACCCGGGCGTGGCAGGGGGGCTCGACAGCGCCCCCTTGAACGGGTCCGACAATTTGGTCCATATATCCAACACGCTTTACCCTATTTGCTTCAAACTTGATGTGTATAATGTAGACACAAGCCAGATGTAGACCTGTGAAAGGATTGTTGATATCTTAGATGCTGTTGCCGTGACAACGCATCAAACTTTAATATTCTTTTTGGATACTTTTGAGATTCTTAGCGCACTTTTGGGGCCCTTAACATGCTCAAAAACTCTTGAAACTTTGCACACGGGTCATAAACCGCGGCCATCAGGGCCGGGCTGAAGCTGGTACCCGGGCGTGGCAGGGGGGCTCGACAGCGCCCCCTGGAACGGGGTCCGAAAACTTGGTCCATAAATCAAACAGGCTTTACCCGATTTGCTTCAAACTTGATGTGTATAATGTAGACACATGCCAGATGTAGACCTGTGAAAGGATTGTTGATATCTTAGATGCTGTTGCCGTGACAACGCATCAAACTTTAATATTCTTTTTGGATACTTTTGAGATTCTTAGCACACTTTTGGGGCCCTTAACATGCTCAAAAACTCTTGAAACTTTGCACACGGGTCAGAAACCGCGGCCATCAGGGCCGGGCTGAAGCTGGTACCCGGGCGTGGCAGGGGGCTCGACAGCGCCCCCTGGAACGGGGTCCGAAAACTTGGTCCATAAATCAAACACGCTTGCATGTAATAATATGAAACTTGGTACACATATAGATCTCATCGATTCATATATCCTTTGTACTTTTACTTTTTACCCCAGCCCAACAGGAAGTCGGCTATTATGGTTTGTTTGAAAGCGTATGCCCCTGGAATTCGATATACTACTCCTAGAGAATTCAACCAATCGCCACGAAACTCAGTCAGCATGAAGTCAAGACATTGAGGATGAAAAATTGCCAGGGGATTTTTGATATCTCGAACGGTTTGGCCGTGGCGAGGAAACGAATTTATGGCGAATAATGGAAACAGGAAGTGTGTTATATTTTATGCATACATTAACTGATCTTGATTAAACTTCAGCAGTGTGTTCGCTGTAAGAGTCCGATCACATGGATGTGACTATTGTGAGTCAAAGTTATAGCGCCACCAACTGGCAGCAGGAAGTGTGTCACTTCCTAAAGGCTTTGAAATCACCCTCTTATTTTTACCCGATTTGCTTCAAACTTCATCTGTATAATGTAAATACACTGCAGATGAAGACCTGTGAAGGGATTCTTGATATCTTTGAAACTGTTGCTGTGGCAACGCATCAAACTTTAATATTCTTGTTTGATGCTTTTGATGCTCTGAGTCAATATGGCAAGCCGTTTTAACATTTAATCATTTTAACATACTAGTCTCTTTTTTCATGCTACTAGTACTTATTTTTTAGATATTAGTATCTATTCCATTAAGTACTAGTACTTATTCATTAGCGACTAATGCTTATTCTGTTTAGAATATTCAAAGTGCTTATTCAATTTGTATGCTTATTTATATTTTCAGAGCAGAAAATCCGATTTTTCTGCTTATTCAATATTGCATCTAAAATGTGACTTGACGTGTGTGTGTGTGTGTGTGTGTGGTGTGTGTGTGTGTGTGTGTGTGTTGTGTGTGTGTGTGTGTGTGTGTGTGTGTGGTGTGTGTGTGTGTGTGTGTGTTGTGTGTGTGTGTTGTGTTGTGTGTGTGGGGTGGTGTGTGTGGTGTGTGTGTGATGAGAGAGATTGTGTCTGTTACAGTGACAAGAGTTTTTAAGCCTTGTCTTTTTGGATATATATATATTTTTTATTAAAAAAAAATGTGCATACAACCCATGTATTTCAAATGTATTGTTTGCTTTAAATTAAATTAAGATTGTATGTTTGGTAATTGAACCTAAATAAATGTAAAATGAATGTGCTATATTTCAGATCAATATATTTGTTTTCCTTCATTTTAATCAACACTAACTTTATTCTCATCTGAATTATAAATAACTTATTTCTGTATAAAATAAAAAATCCCGAATAATCCAGACCAACCAGAACACACTATTTCTACAACATCATCAGTGCTGAAGCGGGACTACCAGAGCCGTTCGGCAGATAGCGAGCAGATATTTTGTGTCACGTCGTGCACAATAACCCTAAAGGCACCAGGGTGGCGATGCCACCGGCTTTATATATATATATATATATATATATATATATATATATATATATATATATATATATATATTATATATATATATATATATATATATATATAAATAAATAAATATAGCTGCGAGCAGCGATGAAGGGCCAGAGCCGGCGGTACCGCCACCCTGGTGCACCAGGGTTGCGGTGCCACCGGCTTGGGCCCGTAATCGCTGCTCGCAGCTATATTTATTATTATTATTATTATTCTAATTTTTTTTTACTACCTTTTGGACACTTTTGGAGGCCTTAACATGCTCAAAAACTCCTGAAACTTTGCACACATGTCAGAACCCGCGGCCATCAGGGCCGGCAGAAGATGGTACCCGGGCGTGGCAGGGGGGCTCGACAGCGCCCCCTGGAACGGGGTCCGAAAACATGGTCCATAAATCAAACACGCTTGCATGTAATAATATGAAACTCGGTACACATGTAGATCTCATCGTTTCATATATACTTCGCACTCTAACTTTTTACCCCAGCCCAACAGGAAGTCGGCTATTTAGGCTTGTTTGGAAAACGCATGCAAAGGAATGTGAAACACTCCTCCTAGAGAATTCAAACACACGGCACGAAACTCGGTCAGCGTGAAGTCAAGACATTGAGGATGAAAGTTTGCGAGGGGATTTTTGATATCTCGAACGGTTTGGCCGTGGCGAGGAAACGAAATTATGGCGAGAAACGTGAAACAGGAAGTGTGTCATAACTACTGCATACATTAACTAATCTTGATGAAACTTCAGCAGTGTGTTCGTTGTAAGAGCCCGATCACATGGATGTGACTATTGTGAGTCAAAGTTATAGCGCCACCAACTGGCAGCAGGAAGTGTGTCACTTTCAAAATGCTTTTAAATCACCCTCTTATTTTTACCCGATTTGCTTCAAACTTCATGTGCATAATGTAGACACATGCCAGATGTAGACCTGTGAAAGGATTATTGATATCTTAGACACTGTTGCCATGGCAATGCATCAAACATTAATATTCCTTTTTTTAAGCTTTTTCATGCTTTTTTATGCTTTCGGGCACTTTTGGGGTTCTTAACGTGCTCGAAAACTCTTGAAACTTTGCACACAGGACAAAACCCGCAGCCATCAGGGCCAGGCTGAAGCTGGTACCCGGGCGTGGCAGGGGGGCTCGACAGCGCCCCCTTGAACGGGTCTGACAATTTGGTCCATATATCCAACACGCTTTACCCTATTTGCTTCAAACTTGATGTGTATAATGTAGACACAAGCCAGATGTAGACCTGTGAAAGGATTGTTGATATCTTAGATGCTGTTGCCGTGACAACGCATCAAACTTTAATATTCTTTTTGGATACTTTTGAGATTCTTAGCGCACTTTTGGGGCCCTTAACATGCTCAAAAACTCTTGAAACTTTGCACACGGGTCAGAAACCGCGGCCATCAGGGCCGGGCTGAAGCTGGTACCCGGGCGTGGCAGGGGGGCTCGACAGCGCCCCCTGGAACGGGGTCCGAAAACTTGGTCCATAAATCAAACAGGCTTTACCCGATTTGCTTCAAACTTGATGTGTATAATGTAGACACATGCCAGATGTAGACCTGTGAAAGGATTGTTGATATCTTAGATGCTGTTGCCGTGACAACGCATCAAACTTTAATATTCTTTTTGGATACTTTTGAGATTCTTAGCACACTTTTGGGGCCCTTAACATGCTCAAAAACTCTTGAAACTTTGCACACGGGTCAGAAACCGCGACCATCAGGGCCGGGCTGAAGCTGGTACCCGGGCGTGGCAGGGGGGCTCGACAGCGCCCCCTGGAACGGGGTCCAAAAACTTGGTCCATAAATCAAACACGCTTGCATGTAATAATATGAAACTTGGTACACATATAGATCTCATCGATTCATATATCCTTTGTACTTTTACTTTTTACCCCAGCCCAACAGGAAGTCGGCTATTATGGTTTGTTTGAAAGCGTATGCCCCTGGAATTCGATATACTACTCCTAGAGAATTCAACCAATCGCCACGAAACTCAGTCAGCATGAAGTCAAGACATTGAGGATGAAAAATTGCCAGGGTATTTTTGATATCTCGAACGGTTTGGCCGTGGCGAGGAAACAAATTTATGGCGAATAATGGAAACAGGAAGTGTGTTATAACTTCTGCATACATTAACTGATCTTGATGAAACTTCAGCAGTGTGTTCGCTGTAAGAGTCCGATCACATGGATGTGACTATTGTGAGTCAAAGTTATAGCGCCACCAACTGGCAGCAGGAAGTGTGTCACTTCCTAAAGGCTTTGAAATCACCCTCTTATTTTTACCCGATTTGCTTCAAACTTCATCTGTATAATGTAAATACACTGCAGATGAAGACCTGTGAAGGGATTCTTGATATCTTTGAAACTGTTGCTGTGGCAACGCATCAAACTTTAATATTCTTGTTTGATGCTTTTGATGCTCTGAGTCAATATGGCAAGCCGTTTTAACATTTAATCATTTTAACCTAGTAGTCTCTTTTTTCATGCTACTAGTACTTATTTTTTAGATACTAGTATCTATTCCATTAAGTAATAGTACTTATTCATTAGCGACTAGTGCTTATTCTTTAGTACTAGTGCCTATTCTTTAGATAGTAGTGCTTATTCTTTAGATATTCTTTTGAATACGTATTAGTAGCTAATGAATAAGTACTGGTATCTATTTAATAGGTACTAGTATGTAATGACTTAGAACTAGTATTTATTGAATAAATACTAGTATCTATTAATAGGTGCTATTATCTAAAATGTCATTTTCTCTCTCTCTCTGAGCCAATATGGCAAGCCGTTTTAACATTTAATCATTTTAACATACTAGTCTCTATTTTCATGCTACTAGTACTTATTTTTTAGATATTAGTATCTATTCCATTAAGTACTAGTACTTATTCATTAGCGACTAATGCTTATTCTGTTTAGAATATTCAAAGTGCTTATTCAATTTGTATGCTTATTTATATTTTCAGAGCAGAAAATCCGATTTTTCTGCTTATTCAATATTTCATCTAAAATGTGACTTGACGTGTGTGTGTGTGTGTGTGTGTGTGTGTGCGTGTGTTTGTGTGTGTGTGTGTGTGTGTGTGTGTGTGTGTGTGTGTGTGTGTGTGTGTGTGTGTGTGTGTGTGTGTGTGTGTGTGTGTGTGTGAGAGAGAGATTGTGTCTGTTACAGTGACAAGAGTTTTTAAGCCTTGTCTTTTTGGATATATGTGATGCGATCTGGGAAAACCCACCACATGGTGAAATTTGACATATTACAGGTTTTGCGATCATATTAAAGCTTGGTTCAAGTCCTTTCCAAATCTGTTTTTATTTATTTTATAGTTTGTCTGTAACAAAAGTTATGGTTATCTGAAGTCGGCTGATCGCTGTGATTTTCAGAAATGGAATTTTGAGAAAAACAGGTTTAACTAACTGTCACGTCCTGCATAGCGGGACGACTGGCGCTCTTTTTTTTCATTGCCTTTTTTCATATCACATATTTTAGTAATCATCATAGATTAGGTATCATTCGAATGCTTACAAACTCAAAATTAATCATGTAAAAACCGTTCTGAAATTGGACGATTGAGAGGCGAGCAAGATCTTTTAAACGAGCAGCTTCAGACTCTGTTGTTCTCTTGTGCTCCGCATCACATAACGCTGAATAAAAATAAATAAATAAAAACTTGCGTGCCGTTGTAGTTTACACAGGACTGGCGGGACCTTTATTCTGTTATGTGGTTTATTTTGATAGGCGAAACTGTCTTTGTAGTGTTAAGAGAAGGAGAACTAAATAGCCGTTGTTGTTGTTGTTTTTGCACCTCCGCTCCGCGCGTGTTCTTAAAGAGAAAGACACGTCTTTTCAGCTTGCCACTATAAATCGCTATTTTTCTGCACTAATCTAGTGAATTTTCACTAGATATATTCAGAGATGATAAACAAGATGTTATAGAATAATAATTTATTGAAAACCCAAATTTGACAATAAACTGACATTCAATCTATTTTTAGACTTTACTGAAAATGTACAAGCGCGACATCCGACGGGTTTTCCCAGATCGCATCACATATATATATTTTTTTATAAAAAAAAAAATGTGCATACAACCCATGTATTTCAAATGTATTGTTTGCTTTAAATTAAATTAAGATTGTATGTTTGGTAATTGAACCTAAATAAATGTAAAATGAATGTGCTATATTTCAGATCAATATATTTGTTTTCCTTCATTTTAATCAACACTAACTTTATTCTCATCTGAATTATAAATAACTTATTTCTGTATAAAATAAAAAATCCCGAATAATCCAGACCAACCAGAGCACACTATTTCTACAACATCATCAGTGCTGAAGCGGGACTACCAGAGCCGTTCGGCAGATAGCGAGCAGATATTTTGTGTCACGTCGTGCACAATAACCCTAAAGGCACCAGGGTGGCGATGCCACCGGCTTTATATATATATATATATTATATATATATATATATATATATATATATATATATATATATATATATATATATATATAATATATATATATATATATATAAATAAATATAGCTGCGAGCAGCGATGAAGGGCCAAAGCCGGCGGTACCGCCACCCTGGTGCACCAGGGTTGCGGTGCCACCGGCTTGGGCCCGTAATCGCTGCTCGCAGCTATATTTATTATTAGGGCCCAAGCCCTAAGGGCGAAGGCCCTATTGTTTTCCTAAGGATTATTTATTCTTCTTCTTCTTCTAATTATTTTTTTACTACCTTTTGGACACTTTTGGAGGCCTTAACATGCTCAAAAACTCCTGAAACTTTGCACACATGTCAGAACCCGCGGCCATCAGGGCCGGGCTGAAGATGGTACCCGGGCGTGGCAGGGGGGCTCGACAGCGCCCCCTGGAACGGGGTCCGAAAACATGGTCCATAAATCAAACACGCTTGCATGTAATAATATGAAACTCGGTACACATGTAGATCTCATCGTTTCATATATACTTCGCACTCTAACTTTTTACCCCAGCCCAACAGGAAGTCGGCTATTTAGGCTTGTTTGGAAAACGCATGCAAAGGAATGTGAAACACTCCTCCTAGAGAATTCAAACACACGGCACGAAACTCGGTCAGCGTGAAGTCAAGACATTGAGGATGAAAGTTTGCGAGGGGATTTTTGATATCTCGAACGGTTTGGCCGTGGCGAGGAAACGAAATTATGGCGAGAAACGTGAAACGGGAAGTGTGTCATAACTACGGCATACATTAACTAATCTTGATGAAACTTCAGCAGTGTGTTCGTTGTAAGAGCCCGATCACATGGATGTGACTATTGTGAGTCAAAGTTATAGCGCCACCAACTGGCAGCAGGAAGTGTGTCACTTTCAAAATGCTTTGAAATCACCCTCTTATTTTTACCCGATTTGCTTCAAACTTCATCTGTATAATGTAAATACACGGCAGATGAAGACCTGTGAATGGATTCTTGATATCTTTGAAACTGTTGCTGTGGCAATCCATCAAACTTTAATATTCTTTTTGGATGCTTTTGAGACTCTTAGCATGCCTGAAATTGCTTAAAATTGCATGAAACTCGACAGACAGATCATATTTATTAGCCAGGTGACATGTGCATAGTTTCAGAAATGGGCGTGGTGCAGGGACTTAGTAGCGCCACCTTTTAACAAAAGTGGGCGGGTTAGTTTCATCTAGAGTTACAAAAATCTGTATTTATATAGTTCTCCTCCAGCCAGACAACTTTCTAATTTACAGTCATTAGCAATAACCAAGAGGAAGTCAGATATTTTGGTTTGAATATGGTCATTTCTCTCTGAGCCTACGTCTCTGTGACTGCTCTCTGTGTGTGTGTGTCTGTGAGTGTGGGAAGGGGGAGGGGGAGTGGGGCTATGTGCCTGCTCTCTGTGTGTGTGTCTGTGAGTGTGGGGAGGGGGAGGGGAGTGGGGCTATATTAACCATTTCACTGCTGTGTGGTTTGGCCTTCATTAAAAAAGGAAATAAATGTCTTAAGCCTTGTATTTTTTAAATACGTTTTTTTAATAAAGTAAAGGCATATAACAGACATGCTGCATTTAAATTTTTTTAATAAAACATTGTTTTTTATGTTTTTCAAGCCATTTGATTTATGAGGACTTTTGAATTGTCCTCATAAACCACCCATAAGTTGTAATACCAGTGTAATACACGTCATTATACAAATTTGTGCCCTCATAAATCACATAAACCAACCCACACAAACCAACCACACACACATACACACACACACACACACACACACACACACACACACACACACACACACACACACACACACACACACCAAATTGACGGTGGGTGGCAATGGTATATTTAAAAGTGCATAATTGTAATATCTGCAAGGCACCCCTAGTCCAGTCTTATTAAATGTATGCTTCATCTTTCATTTTAATTTGTAAATTTGATCAATAAATTCAATTATTTAGAATAATAAGATACTATATGGCTGTTACCCTAGGTAGGGCTGATCAAATTACATCATTTACATTGAAAAATAACAATGCATTAAAAGATGTTATGAGATTGTTTTAAATATGAGTCAATTAAAAATCGTTGGAAAGAATGATACTTTTAAACATAACACTGAACCGTCACTAGGTGTCGCCAGGCTACCGTCTTAATGAGCGAGTCATTGATTCATTCGTTCAAACGATTCGTTCGAACGACTGAGTCATTCATGAATGAGACAGGTATGGATTGGTCATTGAATCTAGGGTTTGCGATGTCTACCAATTTGGCATCAGACGATGTGTACAGTGAAACATCGCGATGGACGATGATATCGGGAGGAGGGGCGGGGCTAACGTTTTAATTTTTCACTTAAGCTATAAGCCCCGCAAAGCTTTGTTTTACAGTGGATTTAGAACAGCTAAGGGGCGTAGGCACAACGCGGAGATATTTTCCTCTACATCTCATCAGCAATTTTGATTTCGGCACGCTCTGAGTCTGCAGCAGCTGACCACTAGGAGCGAATGTACATGATGTACAATGTACACGTGACAGAGCAGCCAGATCCAGACTGTGCTTTCGCGCTGTGGCTGGCGCTGAGCCAGAGACAGACGCGTTCAGTGCTTGTCATATTATATCACAACTATTCAGTGTTTTTAACCACATAATGTTTATTTTAGGTTTCAGACATTTAAATGCATATAATTTATAGCAAAACAATACATTTATAGTTTGTAAAATACACAATGGTGTCTATGGAAGCAGCAATAACAACCCATTCAAATATATTTGCCGACGGATTTTATTCATATCAGACACACAGTGTAAGGAACTATAAAGTTAACTCTATTCTTCTCCCAGTTCACCGGCCATGTATTTCGGGAGAAACTGTTTTTTAAACGACAAAACAAACTCACTTACACACATTTGAGAATCAGAATAGAAGATAGTTGATGACATGGCGCTATTTTGGCTGTGGTGAATCACGTGCCAAGCATGACGCGTCACCATGGAAACATGGGGGAGGGGGGGGGGTCGCGATGCTGGCTTAACTATGATATCGTCTATCGGCACAACCCTAATTGAATCTTTGAGTAAACCAATTTGTCCAAAATGCTAAATCATTCAGTAATGAGAAAACATGTTGCTGTGAGATGCGCAATGGTTCTGCTGTGATCTTTGTTTAACTATTTTCGCTGCTGAAACAGAAAAACCGTCAATATTGCATCTAAAATGTAAGTGACTTGACGTGTGTGTGTGTGTGTGTGTGTGTGTGTGTGTGTGTGTGTGTGTGTTGTGTGTGTGTGTGTGTGTGAGAGAGTGTGTCTGTTACAGTGAAAAGAGTTTAACCCTTTAAGGCAGTGGATCTCAATCCTGGTCCTAGGGAGCCACTGCTCTGCATAGTTTGTATGTCTCCCTCATTTAACACACCTGATTCAGATCATCAGCTCGTTAGGAAAGAGCTTTATTAACTGAAGTGGGTGTGTCAGATAAAGGAGACATATAAAATGTGCAGAGCAGTGGCACCCATAGGACCAAGATTGAGAACCACTGCTTTAAGGCCTTGTCTTTTTTTGGATATATCTTCTTTTTTTTTTATGTGCATACAACCCATATATTTTAAATGTATTGTTTGCTTTAAATTAAATTAAGATTGTATGTTTGGTAATTGAACCTAAATAAATTTAAAATTAATGTGCTATATTTCAGATCAATATAATTGTTTTCTTTCATTTTAATCAACACTAACTTTATTCTCTATCTGTATTATAAATAACTTATTTCTGCATAAATTAAAAAATCCCCAATAATCCAGACCAACCAGAGCGCACTAATTCTACAACATCATCAGTGCTGAAGCGGAACTACCAGAGCGGTTCGGCAGATAGCGAGCAGATATTTTGTGTCACGTCGTGCACAATAACGCTAAAGGCACCAGGCTGGCGGTGCCACTGGCTTTATATATATATATATTATATATATATATATATATATATATATATATATATATATATATATATATATATATATAAATATAGCTGCGAGCAGCGATGAAGGGCCAAAGCCGACGGTACCGCCACCCTGGTGCACCAGGGTTGCGGTGCCACCGGCTTGGGCCCGTAATCGCTGCTCGCAGCTATATTTATTATTATTTTTCTTCTACCTTTTGGACACTTTTGGAGGCCTTAACATGCTCAAAAACTCCTGAAACTTTGCACACATGTCAGAACCCGCGGCCATCAGGGCCGGGCTGAAGATGGTACCCGGGCGTGGCAGGGGGGCTCGACAGCGCCCCCTGGAACGGGGTCCGAAAACATGGTCCATAAATCAAACACGCTTGCATGTAATAATATGAAACTCGGTACACATGTAGATCTCATCGTTTCATATATACTTCGCACTCTAACTTTTTACCCCAGCCCAACAGGAAGTCGGCTATTTAGGCTTGTTTGGAAAACGCATGCAAAGGAATGTGAAACACTCCTCCTAGAGAATTCAAACACACGGCACGAAACTCGGTCAGCGTGAAGTCAAGACACTGAGGATGAAAAATTGCCAGGGATTTTTGATATCTCGAACGGTTTGGCCGTGGCGAGGAAACGAAATTATGGCGAGAAACGTGAAACAGGAAGTGTGTTATAACTACTGCATACATTAACTAATCTTGATGAAACTTCAGCAGTGTGTTCGTTGTAAGAGCCCGATCACATGGATGTGACTATTGTGAGTCAAAGTTATAGCGCCACCAACTGGCAGCAGGAAGTGTGTCACTTCCAAAATGCTTTTAAATCACCCTCTTATTTTTACCCGATTTGCTTCAAACTTCATGTGCATAATGTAGACACATGCCAGATGTAGACCTGTGAAAGGATTATTGATATCTTAGACACTGTTGCCATGGCAATGCATCAAACATTAATATTCCTTTTTTTAAGCTTTTTCATGCTTTTTTATGCTTTCGGGCACTTTTGGGGTTCTTAACGTGCTCGAAAACTCTTGAAACTTTGCACACAGGACAAAACCCGCGGCCATCAGGGCCAGGCTGAAGCTGGTACCCGGGCGTGGCAGGGGGGCTCGACAGCGCCCCCTTGAACGGGTCCGACAATTTGGTCCATATATCCAACACGCTTGACCCTATTTGCTTCAAACTTGATGTGTATAATGTAGACACAAGCCAGATGTAGACCTGTGAAAGGATTGTTGATATCTTAGATGCTGTTGCCGTGACAACGCATCAAACTTTAATATTCTTTTTGGATACTTTTGAGATTCTTAGCGCACTTTTGGGGCCCTTAACATGCTCAAAAACTCTTGAAACTTTGCACACGGGTCAGAAACCGCGGCCATCAGGGCCGGGCTGAAGCTGGTACCCGGGCGTGGCAGGGGGCTCGACAGCGCCCCCTGGAACGGGGTCCGAAAACTTGGTCCATAAATCAAACAGGCTTTACCCGATTTGCTTCAAACTTGATGTGTATAATGTAGACACACGCCAGATGTAGACCTGTGAAAGGATTGTTGATATCTTAGATGCTGTTGCCGTGACAACGCATCAAACTTTAATATTCTTTTTGGATACTTTTGAGATTCTTAGCGCACTTTTGGGGCCCTTAACATGCTCAAAAACTCTTGAAACTTTGCACACGGGTCAGAAAACGCAGCCATCAGGGCCGGGCTGAAGCTGGTTCCCGGGCGTGGCAGGGGGGCTCGACAGCGCCCCTGGAACGGGGTCCGAAAACTTTAAATATAAATCAAACACGCTTGCATGTAATAATATGAAACTCGCTACACATATAGATCTCATCGGTTCATATATCCTTTGTACTTTTACTTTTTACCCCAGCCCAACAGGAAGTCGGCTATTATCGTTTGTTTGGAAGCGTATGCCCCTGGAATTCGATATACTAATCCTAGAGAATTCAACCAATCGCCACGAAACTCGGTGTGCACGAAGTCAAGACATTGAGGATGAAAAATTGCCAGGGGATTTTTGATATCTCGAACGGTTTGGCCGTGGCGAGGAAACGAATTTATGGCGAATAATGGAAACAGGAAGTGTGTTATAACTTCAGCATACATTAACTGATCTTGATGAAACTTCAGCAGTGTGTTCGCTGTAAGAGTCCGATCACATGGATGTGACTATTGTGAGTCAAAGTTATAGCGCCACCAACTGGCAGCAGGAAGTGTGTCACTTCCTAAAGGCTTTGAAATCACCCTCTTATTTTTACCCGATTTGCTTCAAACTTCATCTGTATAATGTAAATACACTGCAGATGAAGACCTGTGAAGGGATTCTTGATATCTTTGAAACTGTTGCAGTGGCAACGCATCAAACTTTAATATTCTTGTTTGATGCTTTTGATGCTCTGAGTCAATATGGCAAGCCGTTTTAAACATTTAATCATTTTAACCTACTAGTCTCTTTTTTCATGCTACTAGTACTTATTTTTTAGATACTAGTATCTATTCCATTAAGTAATAGTACTTATTCATTAGCGACTAGTGCTTATTCTTTAGTACTAGTGCCTATTCCTTAGATAGTAGTGCTTATTCTTTAGATATTCTTTTGAATACGTATTAGTAGCTAATGAATAAGTACTGGTATCTATTTAATAGGTACTAGTATGTAATGACTTAGAACTAGTATTTATTGAATAAATACTAGTATCTATTAATAGGTACTATTATCTAAAATGTCATTTTCTCTCTCTCTCTCTCTGAGCCAATATGGCAAGCCGTTTTAACATTTAATCATTTTAACATACTAGTCTCTATTTTCATGCTACTAGTACTTATTTTTTAGATATTAGTATCTATTCCATTAAGTACTAGTACTTATTCATTAGCGACTAATGCTTATTCTGTTTAGAATATTCAAAGTGCTTATTCAATTTGTATGCTTATTTATATTTTCAGAGCAGAAAATCAGATTTTTCTGCTTATTCAATATTGCATCTAAAAAGTGACTTGACGTGTGTGTGTGTGTGTGTGTGTGTGTGTGTGTGTGTGTGTGTGTGTGTGTGTGTGTGTGTGTGTGTGTGTGTGTGTGTGTGTGTGTGTGTTGTGTGTGTGTGTTTTGTGTGTGTGTGTGTGTTTGAGAGAGAGATTGTGTCTGTTACAGTGACAAGAGTTTTTAAGCCTTGTCTTTTTGGATATATATATATTTTTTATAAAAAAAAATGTGCATACAACCCATGTATTTTTAATGTATAGTTTGCTTTAAATTAAATTAAGATTGTATGTTTGGTAATTGAACCTAAATAAATGTAAAATGAATGTGCTATATTTCAGATCAATATATTTGTTTTCCTTCATTTTAATCAAGACTAACTTTATTCTCATCTGAATTATAAATAACTTATTTCTGTATAAAATAAAAAATCCCGAATAATCCAGACCAACCAGAGCACACTATTTCTACAACATCATCAGTGCTGAAGCGGGACTACCAGAGCCGTTCGGCAGATAGCGAGCAGATATTTTGTGTCACGTCGTGCACAATAACCCTAAAGGCACCAGGGTGGTGATGCCACCGGCTTTATTATTATATATATATATATATATATTATATATATATATATATATATATATATATATATATATATATATATATATATATATATATATATATAAATAATATAGCTGCGAGCAGCGATGAAGGGCCAAAGCCGGCGGTACCGCCACCCTGGTGCACCAGGGTTGCGGTGCCACCGGCTTGGGCCCGTAATCGCTGCTCGCAGCTATATTTATTATTATTCTTCTAATTATTTTTTTACTACCTTTTGGACACTTTTGGAGGCCTTAACATGCTCAAAAACTCCTGAAACTTTGCACACATGTCAGAACCCGCGGCCATCAGGGCCGGGCTGAAGATGGTACCCGGGCGTGGCAGGGGGGCTCGACAGCGCCCCCTGGAACGGGGTCCGAAAACATGGTCCATAAATCAAACACGCTTGCATGTAATAATATGAAACTCGGTACACATGTAGATCTCATCGTTTCATATATACTTCGCACTCTAACTTTTTACCCCAGCCCAACAGGAAGTCGGCTATTTAGGCTTGTTTGGAAAACGCATGCAAAGGAATGTGAAACACTCCTCCTAGAGAATTCAAACACACGGCACGAAACTCGGTCAGCGTGAAGTCAAGACATTGAGGATGAAAGTTTGCGAGGGGATTTTTGATATCTCGAACGGTTTGGCCGTGGCGAGGAAACGAAATTATGGCGAGAAACGTGAAACAGGAAGTGTGTCATAACTACTGCATACATTAACTAATCTTGATGAAACTTCAGCAGTGTTGTTCGTTGTAAGAGCCCGATCACATGGATGTGACTATTGTGAGTCAAAGTTATAGCGCCACCAACTGGCAGCAGGAAGTGTGTCACTTTCAAAATGCTTTTAAATCACCCTCTTATTTTTACCCGATTTGCTTCAAACTTCATGTGCATAATGTAGACACATGCCAGATGTAGACCTGTGAAAGGATTATTGATATCTTAGACACTGTTGCCATGGCAATGCATCAAACATTAATATTCCTTTTTTTAAGCTTTTTCATGCTTTTTTATGCTTTCGGGCACTTTTGGGGTTCTTAACGTGCTCGAAAACTCTTGAAACTTTGCACACAGGACAAAACCCGCGGCCATCAGGGCCAGGCTGAAGCTGGTACCCGGGCGTGGCAGGGGGGCTCGACAGCGCCCCCTTGAACGGGTCCGACAATTTGGTCCATATATCCAACACGCTTTACCCTATTTGCTTCAAACTTGATGTGTATAATGTAGACACAAGCCAGATGTAGACCTGTGAAAGGATTGTTGATATCTTAGATGCTGTTGCCGTGACAACGCATCAAACTTTAATATTCTTTTTGGATACTTTTGAGATTCTTAGCGCACTTTTGGGGCCCTTAACATGCTCAAAAACTCTTGAAACTTTGCACACGGGTCAGAAACCGCGGCCATCAGGGCCGGGCTGAAGCTGGTACCCGGGCGTGGCAGGGGGGCTCGACAGCGCCCCCTGGAACGGGGTCCGAAAACTTGGTCCATAAATAGAACAGGCTTTACCCGATTTGCTTCAAACTTGATGTGTATAATGTAGACACATGCCAGATGTAGACCTGTGAAAGGATTGTTGATATCTTAGATGCTGTTGCCGTGACAACGCATCAAACTTTAATATTCTTTTTGGATACTTTTGAGATTCTTAGCACACTTTTGGGGCCCTTAACATGCTCAAAAACTCTTGAAACTTTGCACACGGGTCAGAAACCGCGGCCATCAGGGCCGGGCTGAAGCTGGTACCCGGGCGTGGCAGGGGGGCTCGACAGCGCCCCCTGGAACGGGGTCCGAAAACTTGGTCCATAAATCAAACACGCTTGCATGTAATAATATGAAACTTGGTACACATATAGATCTCATCAATTCATATATCATATATCCTTTTACTTTTTACCCCAGCCCAACAGGAAGTCGGCTATTATGGTTTGTTTGAAAGCGTATGCCCCTGGAATTCGATATACTACTCCTAGAGAATTCAACCAATCGCCACGAAACTCAGTCAGCATGAAGTCAAGACATTGAGGATGAAAAATTGCCAGGGGATTTTTGATATCTCGAACGGTTTGGCCGTGGCGAGGAAACGAATTTATGGCGAATAATGGAAACAGGAAGTGTGTTATAACTTCTGCATACATTAACTGATCTTGATGAAACTTCAGCAGTGTGTTCGCTGTAAGAGCCCGATCACATGGATGCCACTATTGTGAGTCAAAGTTATAGCGCCACCAACTGGCAGCAGGAAGTGTGTCACTTCCTAAAGGCTTTGAAATCACCCTCTTATTTTTACCCGATTTGCTTCAAACTTTATGTGTATAATGTAGGGCTGGGCGATAAATCGATTTTATCGATTAACTCGAATGTGTAGTTTACGCGAGTTTACGCCGATTTTTTTGAATGAAAATCGGTTTTCTCTTTAACAACCGCCGACGCGCCCATATGGGCTCCCGTAGTTCCGACCGCGCTCAGCGCTTGCCATGATAGAGATACACAAACAACATGGCAAATGAACAAGACCGCGGCAGAAGAAGCACACCCGCCGAAAACATTTACAGACTGAATCTGCAGGGCCGCCAACTCTCACGAGTTCACTGAGAGACACGCAATTGTCACTTTTTACACGCTCTCACACACACATCCATTTCCTCACGCAGAGAAACATCGCGAAGCAAAGAGGACACTGACACCGACATACAAGACAGAGCAGGTTACTGTTGATATGAAACAGATTCTCGGCTCTCAGATTCTGTTAATTTTATTACGAAATTCCAACAATAAATACCGTTTTGGCGCTTGTAAATGTGACGTGAAAGATCGCTGACAGATCTCAGTTCAAGCGGCACATGAACCGATCATCTGTTACTCTTCACTACTAACTTACCCAAATGTAGCTAATAAAATCAATCCATCAGTGTTTTTCAACCGCGGAAAGATGTCCATAAAACAGCTGGAGAACAACATGTGTCACGTAACGTTACATTTACCTCAGGATGCCTTTTAATGACCCATAGCACGCATGTTAGCTGGACTTAAAATAATTGCTATAGAGAGGAGTATTTGGCTAAATATGATAACTATATTACACATTTATTATATTTTACCTATATCATTAAAATATTATAACGTAGTTTGTTATTATAAAAAACGCATTATGTTTAATTTGAGTTAGTTTTAACCTTTAATAATACCAGCTGACAGGGCTCTCTGTTTACAGCATTAGGTGATTTATTTTTGGAGAACAATTAACATAACACATTAACATATCTACTGTACCTAATATTTATCCAAAGGAATTGGTATTGAATCAATATCAGAATCAAAATCACATGAATTGAATTGTAATTGTGAAATTTGTGTTAAGCAATAATAAAAACAGTAGCATACCAGTCTTTATGCATGTAAACATTGTGTTTACATAGTTAATAAACTTGATAAAATGATGTTTAGTTACCAAATAATTTGACAATCACAATAGACTTCTTGTGATGCAAGTTTTTTTTTCTTTACACACCCCCCCCCCCCCCCCCCCCCCCCCCATCCACCATTTATGTTATGTTACATTTACACTAGGCTATTTACAATGACAGGACCCTCTGGTCTTTTTGGCTTGTTGTTTCTGATTGCACTTTAATCCAGATAATATCCCAGAAGGGAATATCAAAACAAAATAAAGTAGAAACTTGTTTTGAACAATTTCTTTGTCATCTGAGGATTGATTTTAAGTAGGGAGAGAAAAAAATCGATTTAAATCGTAAATCGGATTTTTTGTCAAAAAATCGGGGATTTTTTTTTTAGGCCATATCGCCCAGCCCTAGTATAATGTAGACACACGGCAGATGTAGACCTGTGAATGGATTCTTGATATCTTTGAAACTGTTGCTGTGGCAAGCCATCAAACTTTAATATTCTTTTTGGATGCTTTTGAGACTCTTAGCATGCCTGAAATTGCTTAAAATTGCATGAAACTCGACAGACAGATCACATTTATTAGCCAGGTGACATGTGCAAAGTTTCAGAAACGTGCGTGGTGCAGGGACTCAGTAGCGCCACCTTTTGACAAAAGTGGGGGGGTTAGTTTCATCTAGAGTTACAAAAATCTGTATTTATATAGTTCTCCTCCAGCCAGACAACTTTCTAATTTACAGTCATTAGTAACAACCAAGAGGAAGTCAGATATTTTGGTTTGAATATGGTCATTTCTCTCTGAGCCTACGTCTCTGTGCTTGCTGTCTGTGTGTGTGTCTGTGAGTGTGGGGAGGGGGAGGGGGAGTGGGGCTAGATTAACCATTTCACTGCTGTGTGGTTTGGCCTTCATTAAAAAAGGAAATAAATGTCTTAAGCCTTGTATTTTTTAAATACGTTTTTTTAATAAAGTAAAGGCATATAACAGACATGCTGCATTTAAATTTTTTTAATAAAACATTGTTTTTTTATGTTTTTCAAGCCATTTGATTTATGAGGACTTTTGAAATGTCCTCATAAACCACCCATAAGTTGTAATACCAGTGTAATACACATGCCATTATACAAATTTGTGTCCTCATAAATCACATAAACCAACCCACACACACATCAAATTGACGGTGGGTGGCAATAGTATATTTAAAAGACTTGACGTGTGTGTGTGTGTGTGTGTGTGTGTGTGGGGTGTGTGTGTGTGTGTGTGTGTGTGTGTGTGTGTGTGTGTGAGAGAGAGAGAGAGAGAGAGAGAGAGAGAGAGAGAGCATAATATATATATTTTTTTTTTTTTCATGTGCTTGTCCTCCGGACAAGAAAAAAGAAAAAAGTTGCTTGTCCGGATTTATATTATTTATTTATTTATTTATTTATTTATTTATTTATTTATTTATTTATTTATTTATTTATTTATTTATTTATTTATTTATTCTGAAGCAATATTCTCATCAGTGTTCAATCAGCTTTGATATTTAAATCGGCATATTGTAATATCTGCATTGAATGTTGTGGATATTGACTAAGAATATTGAATATTATGTATGTTATCAATCACCCTAAATGCAATACGGTGTTAGTTATATATCTTAAAGTGCGATACTGTCGCATAATAGTGTCCCATGAAGGGCATCCCCTCCCCCAATATTATTAAATGTCCTATTAGTGTCTTATTATTCTAAATAATTGAATTTATTGATCAAATTTAGGAATTTAAAATGAAAGATGAAGCATAGGCTACTGTTACCCTAGGTAGGGCTGATCAAATTAAATCATTTACACTGAAAAATTACAATTGCATAAAATAATGTTATGAAATTGATTTAAATGTACAAATAAGAAACAGTGGAAAGAAGTATACTAGGCTACTTATAAACATAACACTAAATTGCCAATAGGTGGCGGCAGGCGGCCGTATTAATGAGTGAGTCATTTATTCATTCATTCAAACGATTCGTTTAAACGGTTGATTCATTCAAGAATGAGACAGATGTTTAGGAATGGCTCATTGAATCTTTGACTCAACCGAACCGATTCGGGTCAAAATGCTGAATCATTCAGTAATGAAAACAATGAGTGTTCCTGTGAGATGTGCCGTGGTTCTGCTGTGATTTTTGTTTGGAACTATTTTCGCTGCTGGAACAGAAGAAAAACAGCCAATATTACATCTAAAATGTAAGTGACTACATTTTAACTGTTTATTGAACTGTTGTAGGAAATCAATGTCACATTTTGATATAGTATTCAGGAAAAATAATTGAGGCTGCTTAACACATATGTTAAAATATAGAAACTCCACATTTAGATTTTTAGAGGCAGTTACAGTATGTTGTTAACTGAGTGTGTGTGTGTGTGTGTCTGCGCTCATATATATTTCTCCTCGAGAGGCTGCGCGAGCGTCAACAGCGCAACCTATTTATTATCCACAATCGATCGCAACAACATACAATAAATGTAATAAAATCAGAATCATTCTCTCTCTCTCTTTAGTGATTCCCTAGTTATGTATTTTGTTTGTTATTGATGTTCTAATCAGGCTACTTGACTTGTCCGTTCGGGCAAGTAAAATTCTCTTTTACTTGTCCTTCAAAAATCCATTTGTACCGGACAAGCGGACAAGTTAGACAGGCTCTGGAGATACGAAGTCTCTATTTTCATGCTACTACTAGTACTTATTTTTTAGATATTAGTATCTATTCCATTAAGTACTAGTACTTATTCATTAACGACTAGTGCTTATTCTGTTTAGAATATTCAAAGTGCTTATTCAATTTGTATGCTTATTTATATTTTCAGAGCAGAAAATTCGATTTTTCTGCTTATTAAATATTGCATCTAAAATGTAAGTGACTTGACTGTGTGTGTGTGTGTGTGTGTGTGTGTGTGTGTGTGTGTGTGTGTGTTGAGAGAGAGAGAGATTGTGTCTGTTACAGTGACAAGAGTTTTTAAGCCTTGTCTTTTTGGATATATATATATATATATATATATTTTTTTTTTTTTTTTTTTTTTTTATGTGCATACAACCCATGTATTTTAAATGTATTGTTTGCTTTAAATTAAATTAAGATTGTATGTTTGGTAATTGAACCTAAATAAATGTAAAATGAATGTGCTATATTTCAGATCAATATATTTGTTTTCCTTCATTTTAATCAACACTAACTTTATTCTCATCTGAATTATAAATAACTTATTTCTGTATAAAATAATAAATCCTGAATAATCCAGACCAACCAGAGCACACTATTTCTACAACATCATCAGTGCTGAAGCGGGACTACCAGAGCCGTTCGGCAGATAGAGAGCAGATATTTTGTGTCACGTCGTGCACAATAACCCTAAGGCACCAGGGTTGCGGTGCCACCGGCTTGGGCCCGTAATCGCTGCTCGCAGCTATATTCTTTCTTTCTTTCTTTATAACTAAACTTTCTTTTTTTTCTTTCTAACTGAACTTTATAACTTGTCTTTTCTTTTCTTTCTTTCTTCTTTCTTTCTTTCTTTCTTTCTCACTAATCTATCTTTCCAACTAATCTTTCTTTCTTTCTTATCTATCTTTCTTTCTGTCTAACTAGTCTTTCTTTCTAAATGTTATTTCTTTCTTTCTTTCTTTCTTTCTTTCTTTCTTTCTTTCTTCTTTCTTTCTTTCTTTCTTTCTTTCTTTCTTTCTTTCTTTCTGTCTAACCTTTCTTTCTTTCTTTCTTTCTTCTTTCTTTCTTTCTTTCTTTCTTTCTTTCTTTCTTCTTTTTTCAACTGTTCAACTGAACATATTTCTGGAAAAGGTGTCCTCAATCTGAAACTCTATATAAATACTCATAGACTCCTTTTGATGATTCATTAGCCAGCCATTAGTCCATATTTGATCTGTTTAACATTATTTTGGACAAAGATTAGTCAATCTTGGACTTAATATACATGTTCAGTGACTCATTCTGATGATCCATTAGCCATACATTAGTCCATTTTTGACCTATTGGACAAATTTATGGTGAAAGTTTCATAGATCTCGAACTTTCTATACATACTCATAGACATAGAAATCTCTTGCTTTATCAAGTTGATTGAACCCTTCGGATGTTTCATCAGCTATACATTAGTCCATATTTGACCTACTGGACATATTTCTGAACAAAGATTTGTCGATTTCTCTAGAAACTTAAAATTTCTGGCCAAAGACTCCTCAAACTTGAACATTCATGCTCATTGACTCCTTCTAATTATTTATTAGCCACACATTATTCCACATTTGACCTATTTAACAAATTTCTGCACAAAGATTTGTCGATCTTGAATTCTCTTTGCATACTCATAGACTCCTTCCGATGATTCATTAGACAGACAGTAGTTCATATTCAACCTGTTTAACATATTTATAGCCAAAGACTCCTGAAACTTGAACATTCAAGCTCATTGACTCCTGATGATTCATTAGCCAGACAATAGTCCAAATTTGACCTATTTAACATATTTCTGCACAAAGATGTGTCGATCTTGAACTCTCTTTACATACTCATAGACTACTTCTCATGATTAGCCAGACATTAGTCCATATTTGACCTGCTTAACATATTTATGGCGAAGGACTCTTTAAACTTGAACATTGAAAGCTAATTGACTCCTTCGGATGTTTCATCAGCCATACAGTAGTCCATATTTGACTGATGAAATTATTTCTACCAAAGAGTCCTCGATCTTGATCATTCTATTATACATTCTCATTGACTGCTTTTTTTATGTTACATCAGCCAGACAGTTGTCCATAATTGACCCATTGAAAATAATTCTGGCCAAAGTGAGTTTTATTAACAATATAAACTCACAGATTTTTTTTATTGTTTTATTTTTAATAATATAAATTCTGCCAAAGAGTCCTCGATCTTGATCTTTCTAAACATTCTCATTGACTGCTTTTGATGTTAAATCAGCCTAACAATTATTCATATTTGACCTGCTGGAAATAGTTCTGGCCAAGAGCCCTCGATATTGAACTTTCTAAACATTCCCATTGGCAACTTCTGATGTTACGTCAGCCAGCCTGTATTTGACCTGCTGAAAATATTTCTTCCAAAGAGTCCTCGATCTTGATCTTTCTATACATTCTCATAGACTCCTTTTGATGTTACATCAGCTAGACAGTTGTCCATATTTGACCCATTGAAAATAATTCTGGCCAAAGGGTCCTTGATCTTGATCTTTCTATACATTCTCATTGACAGCGTTTGATGTTACACCAGACAGACAGTTTTCCATATTTGACCCATAGAAAATAATTCTGGCCAAAGGGTCCTCAAAAGTTTTTTTTTTTAACAAAATAAAAATTCACAGATTTTATTGTTTTATTTTTAACAATATAAACTCACAAACTCCTTCTGATGTTAAAATATTCTATATTTGACCAGCTGAAAAAAATTCTCCCAAAGAGTCCTCGATCTTAATATTTCTATACATTCTCATTGACTCCTTTTGATGTTACATCAGCCAGACAGTTGTCCATATTTGACCCATTGAAAATAATTCTGGCCAATGGGTCCTCAAAAGTATTTTTTTAACAATTATTTGTTAATTATATTCTATATTAAATATATTAATTGTTAAAATATTCTATATTTGACCTGCTGAATAAAAATCTGCCAAAGAGTCCTCGATCTTGATCTTCCATTGACTGCTTTTTTTGATGTTACATCAGCCAGAAAGTTGTTCATATTTGACTCATCTGAATTAATGAATTAATTTATGGCCAAAGGGTCCTAAGAAGTTTTTTTTTAACAATATAAACTCAGATTTTTTTATTGTTTTTATTCTAACCCTAACAATATTATCTTACAGACTCCTTCTGGTGTTAAAATATTCTATATTTGACCTGATGAAATTATTTCTACCAAAAAGTCCTTAATCTTAATCTTTCTATACATTCTCATTGACTGTTTTTATGTTACATCACATATGGACAGTTATCCATATTTGATTCATGGAAAATAATTCTGGCCAAAGGTCCTCAAAAGGTTTTTTTTTTTTTAACAAAATAAAAAATTCACAGATTTTTTTATTGTTTTATTTTTAACAATATAAACTCAGACTTCTGATGTTTAAATATTCCATATTTGACCTGATGAAATTATTTCTACCAAATAGTCCTTAATCTTAATCTTTCTAAACATTCTCATTGACTCCTTTTGATGTTACAGCCAGACAGTTGTCCATATGTGACCCATTGAAAACAATTCTGGCCAAAGGGTCCTCAAAAATATTTTGTTAACAAAATAAACTTCTCTTTTTTTTTTTACAATATAAACTCACAGATTATTATTAATATTATTATTTTTACAATATAAACTCAGAGACTCCTTCTGATGTTAAAGTATTCTATATTTGAAACAGTTCTGCCAAAGAGTCCTCTATCTTGATCTTTCTATACATTCTCATTGATTGCTTTTGATGTTACATCAGCCAGACATATTTGACCTGCTGAAAATAGTTCTGGCCAAAGAGCCCTCGATATTGAACTTTCTAAACATTCCCATTGGCAACTTCTAATGTTACGTCAGCCAGCCTGTATTTGATCTGATGAAATTATTTCTGCCAAAGAGATCTTTATATATATATATATTATAAAAGACTCCTGAAACTATATTATATAGTATTATAATAAATACATATAAATATAAATATATAATACATAATACATATGTATACATATAAATACATATAATACATATAAATATATATAATAAATATATATAAATATTTTTTTTTTTTTTTTTTTTTTACAATTTAAACTCACAGGCTCCTTCTGATGTTGAAATATTCTATATTTGACATGCTGAAAAAATTCTGCCAAAGAGTCGGTGATCTTAATCTTTCTTTACATTCTCTGACTGCTTTTTTTGATGTTACATCAGCCAGACAGTTGTATTATTTGACCGATTGAAAATAATTATGGCCAAAGGGTCATCAAAAGTTTTTTTTTTTTTTTTTTTTTTTTTATAACATAAACTCACTATATCAAGATTCGAAGACTCTTTGACAGAAATATTTTCAGCAAAAATATGGAATAATTTAACATCAGAAGGAGTCTGTGAGTTTCTATTGTAATTTTTTTTTTACAATATATAAAAAAATCTGGGACCCTTTTACAATGGGTCAAATACCTTTGAAAAAGAAAAAAAAAATCTTTGAGTTTATGTTGTTTAAAAACTCCTTTTGAGGACTCTTTGGCCAGAATTATTTTCATTGGGTCAAATACGGACAACTGTTTGACTGATGTAACATCAAAAGGAGTCTAGGAAAATGTATCAAGATCAAGACCGAGGACTCTTTGGAAGAAATATTATCAGCAGGTCAAATACAGGCTGGCTGACGTAACATTAAAAGTTGCCAATGGGAATGTTTAGAAAGTTCAATATCGAGGGCTCTTTGGCCAGAACTATAAAAAGATCAAGATCGAAGACTCTTTGGCAGAAATATTTTCAGCAAAAATATGTAATAATCTAACATCAGGAGTCTGTGAGTTTATATTAAAAAAAAAAAACCTCTTCGAGTTTATATTGTTTAAAAAATACTTTTGAGGACCCTTTGGTCAGAATTATTTTCAATGGGTCAAATATGGACAACTGTCTAGCTCTTTTAGCATCAGAAGGAGTCAACGAGAATGTATAGGGAATAAATATTTTCAGCAGGTCAAATATAGAATACTTTAACATAAGGAGTCTGTGAGTTTATATACTTATTTTTTTTTTTTTTTAAATAAAAAACTCTTGTGTTTATAATGTTAAAAAAAAAAATTGAGGACCCTTTGGCCATAATTATTTTCAATGGGTCAAAAAGGGAACACTGTCTGGCTCATGTAACACTATTGTCAAGGAGTCAACGAGAATGTACAGAAAGATTAAGATCGCGGACTTTTTGACAGAAATATTTTCAGCAGGTCAAATATGGAATACTTTAAAATCAGAAGGAGTCTGTGAGTTTAAATTGTAATAAATAAATAAATAAATAAATAAGATAAATAATCTGTGAGTTCATATTGTTAAAAAAACTTTCGACGACTCTTTGACAAGAATTATTATTAATGGGTCAAATGTGAAATACTTTTACATCTGAAGAAGTCTGTGAGATTATATTGTTAAAAAAAACTTGGAGTTTATATATTGTTAAAAAAAATTGAGAACCCTTTGGCCAGAATTATTTTCAACATTCACTTCGGAATGAGTTAGTTATTGAATGCATTACAATGCAACAAAAAGCATAATGCTTATATGTCATTCTTCAATGCACAACGCTTGATCGTAAATGCAATACAATGCAACAGCAGATTGCATTGCAATCTCTGTAATGCACTATGGAATGAGTTAGTTATTAAATGTATTGCAATGCAACAAAGTGCATATTCTTATATGTTATTCTTCAATGCACAATGCTTGATCGCATGTGCAATGCATTGCAATAGCAGATTGCATTGCACATCTCTTCAATGCACTTCGGAATGAGTTAGTTCTTGCAATGCAATAAAAAGCATAATGCTTAGACCTATATGTAATTATTAATGCACAACGCTTGATCGTACGTGCAATGCATTGCAATAGCAGATTGCATTGCAATATCTTCAAAGCACTTCGGAATAGTTCGTGAATGCACTGCACTGCAAATAAGTGTATTGCTTATATGTTATTCTTCATTGCACAACGCTTGTGCGTATAAAAGCAGATTGCACATCTCTTCAATGTACTTTGGAATGTGTTCGTTTTTGAGTGTGCAATGCATTACAAGAGCCGATTGCATTGCTCATCTCTTCAATGCACTTTGGAATGAGTTCTTGAATGCATTGCAATGCAACAAAAAGCATAATGCTTATATGTCATTCTTCAATGCACAACGCTTGATCGTAAGAGCAATGGATTGCAATAGCAGATTGCATTGCAATCTCTTTAATGCACTTTTCAAATAGTTCGTGAATGCAATGCACTGCAAATAAGTGTATATTGCTTATGTGTTATTCTTCATTGCACAACGCTTGATCGCAAAGTGCAATGCATTGCGGTAGAAGATTGCATTGCAATCTCTTCAATGCACTTCGGAATAGTTCGTGAATGCATTGCACTGCAAACAAGTGTATATTGCTTATGTTATTCTTCATTGCACAAAGCTTGATCGTATGTGCAATGCATTGCAATAACAGATTGCATTGCACATCTCTTCAGTGCACTAGGGAATGAGTTAGTTCTTGAATGCATTGCAATGCAACAAAAAGCATAATGCTTTTATGTCATTCTTCAAAGCACGACGCTTGATCGTCAGTGCAATGCATTGAGATAGCAGATTGCATTGCAATCACTTCGGAATAGTTTGTGAATGCATTGCACTGCAAATAAGTGCAAATTGCTTACATGTTAATCTCCAATGCCAACGCTTGATCATGTGTAATGTAACAGCAGATTGGATTGCACATCTCTTTAATGCACTACGGAATTATTTAGTTATTTAATGCATTTCAATGCAACAAAGTGCATATTGCTTATATGTTACGCTCCAAGTAATCTTTCATTATTTCTAACTAATTTTTCTTTCTTTTTTCTTACTAATGTTTCTTTCTTTCTTTCTTTCTAACTAACCTACCTTTCTTTTATTCTAACTAATATTTATTTTTTAACTAATCTATCTTTCTAAAGAATTCCTTCTACTAATCTTTCTTTCTTTCTAACTAATCTTTTTTTCTAAATAACCTTTCTCCCTTTCTAACTAATATATCTCTCTTTCTAAAGAAGTCTTTCTAACTAATCTTTCTTTCTTTCTAACTAATCTATCTATCTTTTTTTCTGTCTAACTAATCTTTCTTTTTTTCTTTCTAACTGAACTTTCTAACTTGTCTTTCTTTCTTTTAACTAATCTTTCTTTCTTACTAATCCTTCTTTCTTTCTAAGTAATCTTTCTAAGTACTCTTTCTTTATTGATAACTAATCTTTCTAACTAATATTTTTTTCTTTCTAACTAATCTTTATTTATTTATTTCTTACTAATCTTTCTGTTTTTCTTTCTGACTGATTTTTCTTTCTTTTTCTTACTAATCTTTCTTTCTTTCTAACAATGTTTCTTTCTTTCATTCTAACTAATTTTTCTTTCAAACTAATCTGTATATCTTTTGAAAGCATCCTTTCTTTCTAACTAATCTTTTTTTCTAAATGACCTTTCTCCCTTTCTAACTAATCATTCTTTTTTCTTTCTTACTAATATTTTTTTCTTTCTAACTAATCTTTATTTATTTCTTACTAATCTTTCTGTTTTTCTTTCTGACTGATTTTCTTTCTTTTTCTAACTAATCTTTCTTTCT